>CM040621.1:8733524-8798524 GCA_022817965.1 Solanum lycopersicoides | reverse complement strand
AGTATTCAAGTAATACGGTGCGTGGTTCATGTGCAACATGTTGGTTGCTAATTTAATAATTAACTTGTTAATTAAACAACAATTTAGTTGACTTAGTGATAAAACTATCATTAACTTTTCTAATTAAACTATAATGAAGTTGGTTGCTTATAAAAGAAAATATGGATTAAATAAATACAAGAAGAGATATCATACAAACTATAAATTGTAGGTCTTAATTTCATCATAGTTGCACAATTCACCCAAATAATATTTTTCAAGAATATTTGAAAATCTATGGCTAAACGCTAGCTTCTTTTTGTTACAATTTTGATGATATGTTATGCAATTAGTAGTGCTTCTTCTTCTTCTTCTTCATATGATCATATCATGTCAAGAAAAATGTTGCCTCAACTTATGTGTGGTTGTTGCATAGAATGTGGGTGCATAAATTGTGACATTTGTTGTTGAGGGAAAACGCTAACAATTGTTGATATGTAACATGTTGTCTTTCTTATTTTCTGAATAAATAATTAGCTACGTATATGTACTTATATGTAGCTATCCTAATAATTGACACATATCATTATATACTATATTGTATTGAATGATGTTATATTGAGATTTCTGTCTTTTGCTCATATTATCTGTCTATTTGTCTGTCTATCTTATTTTTTTAAATAACATGAGCTTACCACCTACCTATGGTAATTTGTTTTACTCTAGATCTTCTACTTAAAATTTCACTTTAGACTTTCATGTTAATTCATCCCTAGATGGTATAAAGATATGGTCAAGTATAAACAGGTATTAAATGACTTTATAGATTCATGCCATGTGTACTATATAATAGTTTATGGTTGAGATTCATTTAAATTATATATTCATCTTAATAATAAAAATAACAAAGTTGTCAACTATTTTACTTTAAAAACACTATCAAATAAAACAATTAAGTGTACCCAAGCTAATACTATTTTCAAGAATATTTCATTTTAAAATTAACGGAAATATGTGGACTTCCTGACTTTTTACCCGCCTAACGGCTCAACCCTCGTACCTTTTGAGAAGACCATATCAATCAATTGAAAATATGCATTCATTTTTTACAAGTAAAGTAAGATCGTTGCAAATTTGTTACTGAGAATTCACAACATCCCTCCTTTTTATCACCCTTTTTACAAAGTATTGGTAAAAATATATGAGTACCAAGCATGCTTTATGTGTCCAATCAAGTTGGATAGAATTGATACTCATTAATAATATATTTAGTGTAATTTTATAAGTGTAATTTAAAAAAAGTAAAATATATGCTAAAGTTATTTCTATTTCATAAAGATAGAGAATTTGTTTTCATTAGACTTTAACCTTAAATAAAGATACCAAATAGTTTGAAAAAGGGAGATACATATAAGAGAGAGAGCAATAACAACAGAACAATTCAAAATGCAAAGTAGTACACAACAAATAAGAGAAAGAGTAGAAACGAAAATGAAATAATTCAAACAACCGGAGCAAAAAAACAATAGTGATAGTAGATATTAGAGACTAGAGAGAAACAAATTAACAAAATGAATATTGTTTATATTGCTTTATTTGATAGTTTTAAAAAATTAAAATAATTGGCGGCTTTGTTGTTTTTATTATTAAAATACGTGTATAATTTAAATGGATTTTGATCATAAATTATTATATAGAACACATGACATGATCTATAAAATTGAACATTACTTGACCTAATTATATTTGACCTAATTATATCTAACCAGATCTTTATCCCCGTAGATGACTCCTAATGAAATGATAAATAATACCTTTCTCTCTCTTATAATTTTGTTGACATATAATTAATTATTTTCTTAAGATATGTAACTGTACATAAAATTTTAAAAAGAAAAGGAACACCAATTCATAGAGATTATGAAGAATATATACGTTAATAATTTTAATAATATAACAACAACAAAAAAAATATTCTCGTATAACCAAATGCTCCCTCTGTCCTTTTTTTAAAAAATTTAGAATATGAGGATGAGATTAATTAATGTTTTAATTAGTGTTTGATGTAAATTAAAATACAATGTCTATTTTTCATTTTTATTAAAATATAATTTATAAAATTACATAAAAATATTACAAATCACAATAGTTAATATTTTTTTAAAAAAAATTATGATAAAATAATAATAATTCTTTGACAAACCAAGTAATAACTAATATAATTTTTTGGACATCAATGCCCTTGATGATATCATTCCAGAAATCAGCAATATACACCAAATCAAAGTTAGCATGTGAATTCATTTATACTTAACATTATATTATTCAAACAAAGGGGCTCTGGATCTTTCATCAAAGTCTTCCCACAATGACCAAGTTGATCATTTAAATATCTAAATCATCGACCCCACCCCCTAATTTATGTGGTTATATTTAATTGATTGATATAAAATATAAGAGTTTTTTTTCTTTTTTGCTTTAATTGAAATTTGTGATCTTAAACTATTATTAAATTTTTGTGATCATAAATATATGATATTTAAGGACAAAATGAGAAGTTTAACATTGACTAGTATCCAGCTATAGAAATGAGTCATCATTCTTTTCGAAACTGAGTAAATAATTAAGGAAAATATATGTCACATAAAAGAAACAAAAGAAGAAATCTTGGCGCAACGATAAAATTGTTATTGAGTGACTTGTAGTTCTTCACCAGTTCAAACTGCATAAACAACCTCTCACGAAAAACACAGTAAAACCGCGTACACCCCATGCATGACGATAAAAGTTACTACCGTGCAATTAGAAAATCGCAAATTCGAAATACAAAAATACCCTTCTCATAAATAAAAGGCAAAGTTACATACATCAAAAGATATATCTGATCATTTTGAAGATTCTATCATAACATAAGCTTAATACACTTTCCTAACTTCTATTTTCACATGATTTTCCTCTATATAAAGGAGGAGCAATGAGTTAATATTTCACTTCATAACTATAAAATATTCAAATATAGCATATAGTCTCTACTCTCTTCTTGTGCCAATGGCAAGAACCACAATAGCAATTTTTGCCCTTTTCATTGTTTTATCATCACTTTGCTTCAACCCAATTAATAGCTCAAGGGATATTGCTTTTGATAATCCATTAACACAGAGAAACCTCTTATCCCAAAAGACAAGTGATATTCATCCTGATGTTGTTGCCAATTGTAGAATTTGTATGGAACAATGTGGATCTTGTACTTGTTGCATTGCAAAATTGAAGCATTAATTAATATTCCTTATATTGTAATATTATATTGTTATTTGTATTATTTTTTTCGATATGACTTTTTATTATTGTATTTGAATTTGATATATGAGCGAAGAGTTCATCAGAAACAACTCCTCTATCTTCATAAGATAGAAGTAATTAAGATTGAAAACACAAAATCTCTCCAGACTTCAATTATATATATATACGGAATTACAATAAATACGTTGTTGTAATAAATATTCTATGTTAATTGTTGCCAAATATTCACGGCTTCATATATTTTCCTTTTACTTCAACTTATAAATTTTATGGCTCTCTCCTAATTTCATTTTTAGATTGGATCGATATTATGAAATTCATTTTGATAAGAAAGTCATTTTCTAGTGTTTGACTGAAAAACTATGACTTTCTTGCTTAATAGGAGGAATTTTTTTAATAATTGTTTTTAGTATGTTACTTTCTCAAATTAACACTTCAACATTATTATTAATCATTATATATTTTTGTAATGCCACCTAAAAGATTCTCTTGAAATCTCCACTACTTTATTTTCCTTTTCATTTTTTTTTAAAACCAAAGTAAGTATTTATGTTGCTTCATTGCCGACTTCAAAATAATCACAAGAATCTTGAAAAAAAAAAAAGAGACCAAAAACTTATCAACAATGCCTATAAATAAACAACTTGCATGAAGGAAATTAATATCAATAACTTGAATATAAATCAACCATGGCAAAAATACTTCAATTTTTCACAATTTTCTTAATGACCCTTTTCTTACTTTGTAACTCTTTCGATAATTCAATCGTTACTGGTGATGATGGTGAATTAACATCGTCTAAAATTATCGAAAATTATAATGATAATGTTACTAATGAATTGCGAAGACGAAGAATGGAGCGTTGCCCTTGCTATCCTTGTTGTGCTTTTCCATGTCCATGTTCTTAAATGTGAAAAGAGGAATGTTTCATGATCTTTGTTGTTGTGTTTTTGATAATCCTTTGTTTTTAGAATAAGAATTGGAGTTTTATGTATGAATAAGAAACTAGATTGATCATGTCATTGATTTGGTGGATATATGTGAAAAACATATATGGTGTAATTAATTAAACCTTCTTGAAAATAAATCATTTAATTTTTCAATATATAGTATGTGTTTTATATTTGAGATTGCATCTTGCTTCTCTCAATCAAATTTAACTTTCATACACGGATAAATATAATTTTTTTAATATAAATTTACGCACTTATGTCATCTAAGAGATACTCCAATTACATATTAGTATCCATCATAAGTGAAGCAAGTTATGTTGATTAACAAGTTTGAAGTATAGTGGTAGCTTAAAATTCTTTTAAATTGATGGTGCACCTTATAAATTATATGTGGGAAAAATATGAATATACAAGTATGAAATTACATTCGAACAAACCTCTCTATAACAATATTTGATGAAAACAATTATTTTTTTATGCGAAAGAAATTTAACATGTTATATCGTATTATATATTCCCTATAATAATATTTTGCTATAACAAAAACAAAATATCGAAATAAACAATTCTATGTAGAGAAATTTGATTGTATTAAAAAGGATATTATTCAATTACAACAATAAATATAAGTAGTATCAAGAAGCACCAGTGGTCTAGTGGTAGAATAGTACCCTGCCACGGTACAGACCCGGGTTCGATTCCCGGCTGGTGCATATTTTTTCCCTCTTTTTTTTTTCATTTAATTTTTTTTTTCCATTGAATTTTTTTGTATAAAAAAACTTAGTGTAAAATATTTTAAGATTATGGTTTATAATATTTTTACTTTATTAAGTTTAGATTGTTTATAATAACATATATTTTCTTGTATAAAAATATGATGCTACTAATAATAACTTGCGATGAACTAATAAAAATTTGTTGAAAAAGGATAATTAATCTATAGTACATAAAATATTCCGTATTCATGGAAGGATATTAGGATACCTTTTTTAAGGGGTGTGATGTAGATAATGTATTCGAATGCAAATATTAGTGATTGTAAGATTTAAACACATAATATATAAATTATATAAAGATAACTTTATCGTTGCTTCGACACTTTCGTCTAATATTTGTTTGATGGAACAGAACTCTTTCTGATGGTTATGTTTTAGTTAAAAGGCTTAAAGCTATAGATTAAATAATTGTGAAAAAAAATATCTAATAAAATATACGGTGAAGGTTAATAATATTTTTAGCGCTATCAAGTGAAAAATACATATAACAATAGTTAATTATTCTCTCTATACAGAATAACATATAGTAAATATTTTGCTATCCGATTAAAATACTAGTAAAATTAAATTGTTTATAGTTCTTATTCTGCAGTCTGAAAGATTCTTTAAAAATATTATAAGACAAAATCACTTTGTAAATTTAAATTTATTATTATTACTATACTTTTAATTTCAAAGACATATCTCTTGTAAATGACAAAATTTTGACCTTTATACCATAAGGGGTCGTTTGGTTATAAGCATCAACGGTTATTTCAATATTAGAATTTGAGATTAAATTTGTTCACAATGTAGTTATGAGCCAATATATATATATTAGCTAAAACTAGAATACAATTCATATAAAATCAAAGGATTATCTAGCTTATCTTTTTTTTCAATAGGAAAGGAAAAACAATAGATTTTTTTTTCTTCGTCTGTTTAAGTTTTGATAGATAAAATTATGTGATACTTGTTCTGGTAACTTGGTAAGAGGTACCATATATATATATCCACAAAATTAGTCACATGTAAACTGACTCAGACGTCATGATTATAATTACATATGTATATAAAAGTGAGCTTATCTGTGCTGACATATCGTAATTTTGAACCAAACGACCCCTAAGTATACTCCATGAAATATACTACTATATAAACACTTGAACATTGGATAAGATTTTTCATCTATATAGCCATTTAAACTTTTGAACCATGGCAAACAAAAATTGTGTCCATTTTTGCAATTTTCTTGATTTTTTCTCTACTTTTTTTCATTGGAAACTCTTCTTCTTCTAATAATGATGATAATAATTATATGAATGATAAATTTGCAACTATAGACAATTACTTTACTCCAATATCAAAGGGCTTTTTTGCTGAGCTTCAACGTAGAAAAATGGAAGTTTGCTCATGTACACCTTGTTGTTACATATGCCCATGTCCTACTTCTTAAAATTGGCTATTTAATAAAGTCGCAGTTCGACTTATATATGTTGATAGTATAAAGAATTTTTATGTTATCAAGTCACTTGTATTTGTTTTAGCAGGTTATCGTAACATAATCTGTACTGTTTTCAAGATTATAAATCCGACCACTTTATTCATATAGGGTGGTTTAGTGTGGAGATGTCTTTCGAGTGAACTGATTGTGTGAAAAAATATTTACACTATCGTTAGATATTAGTTAAACTCGGAAATACCTTAATGCAATATCATGTACCCCTTGTTTTTGCTTTATTATCGGATCAAACTATGTAATAACTTTTCCTAGTATGAATAAAAGTTCCCTTTTGGCCAAAAGAAGAGGTCACTCTTATATATAGGATTACGGTAACATATCTTATTTTCAAGATTATATACTATGTATGTAACTTTTTACGGATGGTGATTTTGTACATATATCTTTTGGGAAAGTGATAGCATTAACTTATGTTCACTATCGATAGATATTAGTTAAATGTAAAAAATAGTCTCCTTTCAACTTTGTCACTTTTTTTTTTTGGTTCACTTAAAAAAATAAAAGAAAAAGAAAGAGGTCCCCCTTATACCTCTTTGAAGTAGGAGCGCCGTAATGTCTTATTTTTAAGATTGCAAATTTGTTTTTTTATCAAGAGAGATACGTGTAAATATTTTTTGAGTGATCTGAGAGTGTGGAAATCAACTTACTTCTTAGTTCTCTGTGTGTAAAACAATAAATTTGATGGTTTATAGATGAATTAATAGTCTATAAACTATCAAGTTCCTTATGTTTAAATTGTATGATTAATTAAGAGAATAAAAAGCTTAAACCCATTTCTGTAAGATCTTTTTGTTCCTTTAAAAAAAGATACTTCTAATTTACTACAAAAGAAAATATCAAATTTATCACTAGAGCTACTAAAATGGGGTTGACCCGGTTCGACTCAATCCGTTATTGAGGTAGTATTGAGATATGATTTTTCAAGCTTATTTAAAATTAGGATTTATAGGTTCGACTCATATAAGCCGCTGATCCTTGAGGCTTGATCAGGGCCGGGATCGATCGGTCCATGGGTCAAAACTATTTGTTTAAGGGTAACTTACAAAAATCTCACTAGTGATTAAATAGATGTACACTATGTTGTATTAATAATACGAATCTTATCAAATTTTGGTGCATTCAGATACATGGACTCAAAATTAGATGTAATTTGCTCTAGATACACTCTATAAGTGGAATCGTATGTATCTAGGATACATAGACAATCCTGCGCCCTCGCCTCCCCCCACCCCCATCTCGCTCGCCACCCTCTTATCTCACTCGCGTATCTGTCATGCATCACACCAGATACGTACATGTATCTCGTGTATCTAGTATCCTAGATACATTCTAAGCACACTAGATTTTTTGCTAGTGTTATTGAAACAACACAACTGTTTTTCATATTTAATTTGAAATATGTACACAAGTTTGAGTTTGAAAAGAAAAAAAATGATAAAAAGATGGGCTAGGCCACCATAAACCACGACCCTTATAGGGTTGAGTTGGGTTGGGTCGGATTGAGCATTTTCAGGCTCTGCAAAAGGAAAAATTACTTGGATGAATGTCTTTTAATAAATAATTATTGATTTTAGCGATACTTTTTATTTATTATCATTTATAGCAATACTATGTTAAATCTGCAATATGTATTAAAAGTGAATGTAGTATGCAATATATATGTATTATAACTATTTTAAAAAATATATTATGCTTGTATGGCAAGAAGTTGACACATTGTATTATAAGTGTATTAATATGTGTGACAAATGTATTATCCATCAATAAAACTTGTATTATATGTAAATAACACATTATTTTTTGTAATATGAATAAAAGTGTATTAAAAATATAGTAAAAATGATAAAGTGACAAAAATATTATTGTTATAAATGGTAAATATTTTTTATTCATAGTATATTTAGGTAAGTTTCCCTCTGTAAAATGGAGGACCGGCCTGACCTAGCCCATCAAATTTCCTGACCCGCAAGGCTTGGACTTGGTGGGACTGAACTGACCCTTTTTGACAACTCTATTTGTCACATTCCAAATTTTTTTAACCTTCATATTTCATTGAGAAAATATATAACTCGAAATTCGAGCTCCAATACTTGCTTGATCGATATAATTAGGCTAATTAATCATAAAGTCAAATATAAGCATACATTTAATATATAAAATGGGGATGAGATGCTTATACGATAAATTAAATACCGACGATAGGCGATAGAAAAGGTTATAAAGGTGCTGAAAACACTTTATCATAAATCAAGGCGTCTCGTTCTAAGTGGAACCGAATCATGGGCGGAGCTACCCTTAATGAAGGGGGTTCATTCGAACCCCCTTCGGCGAAAAATTATATTATTTATATATAGTTAAAATAAGTTTATATGTATATATAATAGATGTTGAACCCTCTTCGGTTACCTATTTCTACATATTTTGAACCCCCTTATTGAAAATCCTGGCTCCGCCTCTAACCGAATCATAGACAAGTCAAAACGATACAATTGATCTCTAATTGATATTTTTAACATATACAACGACAACCTAGCTAATATATATAACACTCTTTTGTCGACACATTTTGATAAAGATAAGGTCCGCAAACAATATACTCTAATAAATTATTGAAATGATCAAATATTTAACATTAAAACTGCAGCATCTAATTTTAGAAGAAAGTTTGCATGAAAACGATAAACTAACAAATGTATCAAAATATATTCGAAACAATAACAAGGAAAAGATATCCACTATGTATAATATTTAATTTACATAAGTGATTGATGATAATCTTTTATTAATTAAATAAAATATGGAGGTTATTACCAAGATTTGGTTCCTTATATATATAACACCTTTATTAAGGCATGTTATATATCAATATTTGGTCATTTCTCAAATATATATCAAAGTCATGACCAAAATAATCCTACTTTATGTAGTATCACTTCTCATGATATTTCCACTCTTTTGGAACCATGGAAATGCAACAACTCCTCGCAAACTAGGGACACGTCAAAACGAAGTTACAAGCTTGTCAAATACATATAAAGTAACTTATCGTGGATCAGGAGGCCAATATTCTCCCGTTTCAAGCCTATTGGTTCGCGAAAATGCAAAAACTCCTCACATATTAGGATCACGCCAAAAAACTGTTACAAGCTTGCCATATACAGAAGAAGCAACTTCTGATGGACCAGGACATCAATATTTTACCATTTCAAGCTCGCCATATGATCATGCAAATGTAGCAACTCCTCACATACTAGGGGCACGCCATAATGCAGTTACAGGGGAAGCAACTTCTAGTGGATCAGAACACCAGGATTCTCACATTCCAAGCTCATTAGCTCATACAAATGTAATAATTCCTCGAGGCCCACTTATCAATCCAAATGAAGCAACTTTTCCCAAGATTGGGAAACGTGAGAATTCAATTATAATCACAAGCTTACCAAATACAAATGAAGCAGTTGATTTTGGTGATACAAAATTTCGTTCTTACCCCATTTCAAGCTCACCTTCTCAAACGTTTATTGCTCATATTTTCCATCGTTTTTCCCCATCACAAATGTGGCAACAACTAAAATTTAAGGCAACTCCTCGCAAATTATGGGCAAGTCGCCATAATGGAGTTACAAGCTTATCAAATACAAATAAAGCAATTACTTCGCGTGGATCAGCACTCCAATACCATCCTATTTCAAGATCGTCAGCTCACACACATGCAATAACTCCTCGCACACTAAGAACACGTTATAATGCAGTTACAAGCTCTTCAAATACAAATGAAGAAACTATTCATAAGTATGGTGAACGTCAAAACTCAATTATAATTACAAGCTTACCAAATACAAACTTAGCAACTAATTTTGGTGAATCGAATCTCCGTTTCCCCCCAATTTCAAGCTTGCCAACTTAAATAAATAGAGTATTTCCTCGCGATCCAGATGAGATAGGACAAGTGTCATCAATTATCAACTGATCATACAAATGAAACAACTAAGCTCGAATAATTAAGACTATGGAATTATGGTTAATTATCTTGTATGTGTACAATTATGCTAAGGTGCTATGTTAAATGCACTTATACAGGTTGTGTTAATAATGCATATTGTGCTTTATTATCTTTTATTTGTTATAGTAAGTAACGAACATCATTTTAAAGATTCAAATTTCACCTTCAAAAGATGTTTACTTATAGATATCATTTGAAAAATCTGATCAATAGTAATAACGTAAGAAATCAACTGATTTACATAGGATTAATACAATGGGACATACGACTTTAAATCTCTAACATCAATATTTTTTTTGGGGGTGGGTTATAACCATTTGATATTAATTGGTATCAATAATTGTTTAGATTAATTTAAATTTGTATCACGTAAGACCATTTAAGGGGAAATTAAGCGCTTCTCGCCAAAAAATTCGACTCAAACTTGAAACTTCTGATTAGACATATCTATTATTTTTATTGGTTAAAGACATAGCTATCATTTGATTCTATTTTGAGGCAATAAATTTTACAACACTATATTTTCATTTGAAAGAACCTCTATTTCTTATTAGAGCAACTATTTTTTACATTATTACACAACTTCTTTTTTTCACATTATTAAAACAACCAAGCAAGATTTTTTCATAAGGTATCGGACACGTGGCTTTGATAGGTTAATTAAATTGATAGTTCTTATACTATAAATATTTAAAAAATTTGCGAGATATACAAAATGAATTCTTAATAGCTACTCAAATTGTAGCTACGTTATGTAATTAGCATAACCTTAGTTAAGAAGTTTCATTATGCTTTAACTTTTAGATATTTATGAAATTTTCACTTTATTAAAATAACTTTTTTTTTACGGCCAGACTTGGCCAAAACTAACATGTTAGGCCCCAAAATAATTTTCCTTCGTCTCAATCAGGGGCGGACCTATGTGTAAGGAAGGGGGTGCAGCGGCACTCAGTGGATTCGGTTGAAACTTTCTATGTATATGTATATATATATAATATCTATATATTAAATTTGTCATCTCTTATAACAAGTAGGTGCATGGTGCCAGTGGTGAGAGGTCAGTTCATGGCCTCATTATTGCGGGTTCAATTCCAGCATATCGCAATTTTTTATATAAAATTTTTTGTGCTGCATTTGCTGCTTCTTTATAAAGTTGATTTTTGCCAACTTTTTTTTTTTTTTTAATTTTTAGTGATTTTTTTTCTTCTTTTTCTATTTTAAGCATAAAATATTACGTATTTTTTTTATTTGAAATTTATGTGACACACTTTTTTTTTAGTCTATTCTCAAAAATATTATCTTTTTATTATTAAAAATATTAAGCTTTAAACTATTATTTTTACCTTAATGAATAATTTATATTCACACAAATATTCAAAATTTATTTTAGACGATAAATTTTGATGGTAATTAGTATGGGGGTAGTATTTTCCTTCTTTCAACTAATTCTTTCTAGCTCCTCTCTTCGTTCAAATTTCAGAAACTCGATAATGAGTTTTTCATACTCTTTGTTTTATTGTTTAAATCATTTGGATGCAAATGAAAAATATTTTGGATTATGATAATTTATATTATAGGTTTTAATTTATAAATAAAATACATATTATAATAAATAATAACATAAAAATCATACCGAAATCACATTTGTTTTTTATTTGGCTTTTAAGATTGTCAGTTAGTGTGAGCCAATACTTTGTCTCTGTTATTGAAATTATGTATGTGAAATTCTTTGACCTCTTTATATTTAGTTTGTTACCTAGAACGTGAGTATTTATAAATATAAATAATTATATTACCGATAAGTGTTTTTAGAATAAAAAAACTTGCCGAGTACAATTATATATGAATGATATATTTATTTATTTACTTATTTTATATTATATTAATATTATTGGGGGGAAAATATTCTTTGTACAAATTATCATAGTTTTTTTTGTTGAATTTTTTTATCATCATAAATTGAAAGGATGAATAACTGAACAAATTCGTCCCAAGTCGCTATTTACAAGGCCAAAAATAAGTTAGTATTTAATTAATTTGATGAACATAACTATATGGCACCCATAATCTCCAAGTCCTAGATCCGCCTCAGGTCTCAACAAAATATTTTCTGTGAAGGCATTAATGGACATGTGACTTTGAAAGTTGAATTAAATGGAGTCTTATATTTGTATAAATATTTTAAATTATACGAGATATACAAAGGATTTAATAGCTACTCAAATTGTAGCTACGTTATGTAATTAGTCAAACTTTAGCAAAGAAGCTTCATTATGTTTTAACTTTTAGATTTTTATGAAATTTCACACTATTAAAAGAGGAGAAAATTGTATAAAATAGCAAATTATTCATTCAAATTAATGATATAGCCATAGAATTGTAATCGCAACAAATATCGCTTTTTTTGCCATCTGATTCAGTATACAATTAGCCATTTTCGATATACAATTAGTCATTTTATACATTTTGGTATAAAATGTATAAAATGCGTTGGTGTTTGTATAAAATGAGAGAAAATTGTATATGCAAATACAAATACATATATTTTCATCCTATACACTTATTATTATACAAATACAGATCTTATTATACAAATTACAATATATAAATAAATTTATACAAAACTGAACAATTTGTTTAAAATTAGATGTTTGTAACGAATTATACAAATCAAAAGCTCCATAACAAACATAAACTTGCTATGGAGTACAATTATGCAAACTATAACTATAACTATAACATACAAATATAATTTTTATGTTTGCTGTATGTAAAAATTGCTCTTAAAAGATTTTTTTTACTGCCTAGACGTAGGCTAAAATTTACATGTTAGGGCCCCAAAATAATTGTCCTTCGTCTCAACAAAATATTTTCTGTGAAGGCATTAATGGACCGGTGACTTTGATAGATTAATTAAAGGATTAACTATGAAAATTCCACCTTTTACTTTATTTATTATTATCCTTTATAAGCTTTAAAATTTTTCAAAATCTCCTATTTGCGCGCATCACATTAATATATCTTGCATATTAAATTAGTGTATCTCGCGCATCAAATTAGTTTATCATGTATAAAATATACAGTGTGCATCAGATTAGTGTATCTAGTGTATCAGATTAGTATATCTCGCGCATCAAATTAATGTATAATGTATAAAATGTACATCAGATTAGTGTATCATATATAATGTAATATATTTTACTTAACGATTAATGTATCTCGCGCACTAGATTAATGTATCAACGCTTATATTATTGTATCCGTTTTAGGGATTTTTGTAATTATACACTTTTAAGGAATAGATTGTAATTTTACCTTAAAAGTATGTGATTTCTGTAATTTGCCCATTAATTAAACATGAAGTCCTATTTGAATAAATATTTTAAAATGACAGCAATATATACAAAGAGAATTCTTAATAGCTACTCAAATTGTAACTACATTATGTAATTAGCCAAACTTTAACTAAGAAGCTTCGTTATGTTTCAAACTCTTAGCTATTTATGAAATTTTCACATTATTAAAATAACTTTTCTTACTAGCCATACGTGGGCCAAAACTAACAGGTTAGGCTCCAAATAATGTCGGTGTAATACATAAATTTATTCTTTAACTTTGTCTCATTTAACATTTATGCCCTTCAACTTTGTATGTACAAGTAGACACTTAAACTTGTATAAACTTGAATAAGTAGACACATGAATCCTACGTGGTATGATACACGTAGGACACCATGTAGGACAAAAAACGACATGTATGATGCCATGTAAGACATATGTGTCTGTTTGTTCAACTTTATACAAGTTTAAGTGTCTACTTGTGCACACCCAAAGTTAAAGGACATAAATATGATTTGAAGCCAAGTTAAATGACATATTTATATATTATGCCAATAATGTCCTCTGTCCTCGTCTCAAAAAGATATTTTTTGTCAATGCACTGGACATGTGACTTCAATAGATGAATTAAATGGAGGGTCATATTTATATAAGTATTTAAGGGAAGAGAGTCTGATTTACCCCTTAATTTTATCGTTTAAAGTTGATGTATTCCTCGTTATGAGAGTGGCGCATATATGTCCCTACTATTATACAAATTGCTCATATATTTCACTAATTTTCTTGTAGTTTTTTTATTTTTATAGATGCCCCATTTTTTTTTCCAGAAATATAAAAACTAAATTACTATATAACCATTTTAAAAAAAATAATAATAATATAACCACAAACAAATTAGCTTTAAATTACTTGAAAGGTGCACATCTTGAAAACACTTATTTAACCCCACATTACTTTTTCCACACATTTTATTCAAAACAATACAATTGATCTCTAATTTGACGTTTTAATTATGTACAAAAATAACTTAAAAGCTATTTTTTGTTGCCATTTATAGCAATATATAGCAATGATATAAATTTAAAATAAATCTGCAATATGTAATATTAAAAGTGAATTATATATGTAATATTTTATATTATATGTATTATAACTGTTTTAAAATATATTATGCTTGTTTGATAAGAAATTAACATATTGTATTATAAGTATATTAAGATGTGTGATAAATATACTATTTATCAATAAAACTTATACTATTAATATTTTTTTTCCCTATAATATGTATTAAAATTGTATTATAACAAACATACACGTGTCGTAATCTTATACACCGACTTGACATTTATTAAATATCAAATCAACGAATACGATTGCACCATGTGTTCCTGTTTAGTCTTCCGTTAGAGTGAAAGACATATATGCTCTATTTTTTTTGGTGGCAGAGACACTAATATTCTAAAAATATGACGAAGAATATCTAAATACCATTTATGATAGTTCGAGGATCTATTTATTTCTTTTCCTAATAATAATAACATGTGATTCTAACTATTTTTTATTATTATTGTATAAATGTGATTATGAATAGACCAGACTTGGGCCAAAACTGACATATTAGGCCTCAAAATAATTGTGTGCCAATAACTTTCGAAACACTTCCATCACCTCATTATTTTGTGAATTCCACTCAACTCCAATGGTGCTAGCTTTTATTGTGTTTGTACTGATGCTACTCTTAACTGATGTAGTCTCGTTGCGTTTCATCGTAGAGATTCTTTCGAGATTCGATGGACAATTTCCATTTAAATTTGAAATAGGGTAAGTATATACATATTTTATATTTTCATATATAATTAAATAGTTACTAATTTGTATTTTTTTTCATGATTAGTAATATTGGTGTTGGAGAAGAGGAAAAGTTGCAACTATTTTTTTTTTTTTTTAGAATCTGAGAGAGACCCACAAAATGATCCTCTCATAATTTGGCTCACTGGAGGTCCTGGTTGCTCTGGTCTATCTACCTTTCTATATGAATTTGGTATGTCAATTTTAGTTCTGTTTCAAATTTTAAATAATTCACTTATTTTTATATATGTGTATAAATTATCGCTTTCTAATGATATAATGTTTTCACGAATATAAACAATTTATCATTTAGCAAACACCTCTTATTCATAAATCAATAATGTATTCAACTTTTAGTATGCAATACCAGTAACGTAGCCATATGGTAGTCAGGTTGTCCAGTTGGACTCTCTTCGTTGAAAAAGAATACCATATATATAAGTATAATGATTCACGAAATGATTAAATAACATATTTTGGACAATCTTAACACAATAAACTATTGTAGCCTAGTGGTTTCACCTCTTTAGAATGAGGTAGTGCTCGTGTGTTTGAATCTCACCAGTTCTACTTTTTGAAAAGAGTTTTTATTGTGCTATTTCTGGACACCCTTTGTGAAATTCTTGACTCCGCCACTGTGCAATATCATGGACATATGATTAATAATCACTTAGGATGTGGTATGTAAGATGAAAATGATTCCTAGGAACAATATATATATATATATATATACTTATTTTCTTATCCTAGAAAGATTTATATATAATCCCAAGTAAAATCTAGAGGTAATTTACAGTTTTCTAGTAGTGCGTATATCTCACATTGGTATAATGCTTGTTTCAGGCCCTTTTACCTTTGATTATGCAAATTCTAGTGGAAATTTCTCTAAATTGGAGTTGAACTTACATTCTTGGACTAAGGTTTTGTAAGCTTACTCTTTTATAATATGGTAATTATCCGTCTATTAATTGATATAACCAATATGGTTTCGATAACTAGGTGGCGAACATAATATATATAGATCAACCTTCTGGCACTGGATTCTCGTATGCAACGACTTCAGAAGCTTATAACTCCAATGATACACTCTCTGCAACTATAATTATGACTTCCTTAGAAAGGTGAGAGTTTTGTTACATTTTTATTGAATTTGTTAATGTTCATGAGATGAGTGTGAACGAAATTGTTGTTTCGTGGTGGCTTATGGATCATCCAGAGTATCTCAAGAATCCACTATATGTTGGTGGTGAATCCTACGCAGGCATTTATATTGCATTGGTTACTCACAAAATATATGATGATACATGAATTTAGAATTAGTGTTTTAGTATGTTATCGCGTGCTTTTTAATAAGAGTTTTCATTCGATTTCAAGGTGTTGAAGTTGGTGATGAGCCTCAAATGAAAATCAAAGTATGAATTATTGAACTTTTAGTTGCTCATCATGAGTAGATGATCTTATTTCTATTCTCATTTTAGATTTTTAAATGAAATGTAGGGATATATACAAGGCAATGTTCAAACAGATAGATACAATCCCAGGAATATTAGAGTCAAATATGCTTATCATATGGGACTTATTTCAGATAAGATCTATCAGGTAGGTCACACACGCAGTTCAACATGGTATCAGAGCAAATGTTCAACATAGTTATGCTAAACTTGTTGCTTATGTTATTGTGTAGTCCACTAAAGCAAATTGCAATGGGAATTACATTGACATTGATCCGAATAACATATTATGTCAAAATGATCTTTGTAAAGTAGAAAAGGTAAAGGATCATCAAATTTTGCACTTTTAACATATCTTAAAACTTCAATAATTATATCTAATACTCCATCATTGTATCTACTTAGTGTCTCAATAACATTCAAATGCATCAAATTATAGAAAATTGGTGTGACCTTTCACTTTTAATGAGCAATGTCCACTCAGGACGTCCATGGTGTCGAGTAAGTTTCTGTTTCTCTCTTCATAGCATCAGGTATTGTGTTAATTATATCAATAAATATGCATAGTTTACTTTTTAAATCCAGGAATATAATTACAAATACGTGTATGATATCCAAAGTTCAATTGATGATCATCGTCATCTCTCTACCAAATCATGTCGAGCCCTAATTTATAGGTATTATCTCCTCCTCTTCTTCTTCTTCTTCTTCTCCTTCACCGTGTTTAATTTTGTCCTTCTTAATGAACTATTTCTTTGATAGTGGTGACCATGACATGCTTATTTCTCATTTGAGCACTGAAGAATAAAATAAACTCTTTGAAATTGCCATTTGTAGATGATTGGTAGCCTTGGTTGTTGAATCCATCCCATTTTTGGTCAACTTTAGTTATTCAATTACTACAAGCAATTGTTAAAAAGGAATAGTAATTGGAGTTGAAAATCAAAGATTTGGTGGTTGGCAAATTGGTAAGATTTGCAACCATTTTTGACTTTGCTATATTTGTCTATGTCATTAGTGACATAGGCATGATTTTATCATTCTATAAATAGAGCATTCTTGCTCATTTGTAGAACACACCAAGTTAGAGAGAAAAACCATTTTGAGAGCAAAGTGAGGTATTCCATAGACTATACAAGAAAATAGTCTGTGAAGAAAAAATAGAGTGTGAGCGATATTTTAGTAAGACGGAAACCAAAAGAGTGTTGTTTCTTTTGAGTGTGCAGTAGTCACTTTGAGTATTGTATTTGTGACTACACAGTGTAAAATTCCTTACTATAGTGATATCAGTTGCTTTTCTTGGCCGTGATTTTTTCCCTTTATTAAGAAGGGTTTCCACGTAAAAATTTTGTTGTCGTTATTTTCCCATTTTATTTCCATTACTTTTACCATATATATTGTTGTGCTTGTCCGCGTTTTCCCAACAAACTGGTATCAGAGCCAAGGTTTTATCTGAGTATGCTCTGTGGTTGCAGCACAGTTTGAACTTCCACATCAGAAAAGATTTACTTTGATTTGCGATAACTATATTTTTTTTGGGGAAAACAATGGAAGCCAACACAAGTAGAATGATTACTTTGAATGGTGTTAATTATGCCATTTGGAAGGGAAAAATGGAAGATCTGCTTTATGTTAAGAATTTTTACAAACCAGTATTTACCACTGTAAAGCCTGATAATAAAACAGATGAAGAGTGGAATCTGTTGCATAGACAGGTTTGTGGATTCATTAGGCAATGGGTCGACGATAATGTGTTGAATCATATTTCTGGGGAAACACATGCTCGAACCCTATGGGAGCATCTTGAAAGTTTGTATGCTCGAAAGACTGGCAACAACAAAATGTTCTTAATAAAGCAGATGTTGAGTTTGAAGTATCATGATGGTTCTCCGATGACAGACCATCTGAATAATTTTCAGGGGATCATGAACCAATTATCTGCTATGGGCATCAAATTTGATGAAGAAATTCAAGGCTTGCTTCTACTTGGTTCCTTACCAGACTCTTGGGAAACATTTAGAACATCATTGTCAAATTCTGCTCCTGATGGTGTGATCTCTATGGATACCGCCAAGAGTAGTATCTTGAGCGAAGAGATGAGAAGAAAAACTCAAGTTTCCTCTTTGTCGGATGTCCTGATAACTGGCCCCAGGGGGAGAAACAAAACTCGTGGTTCTCAAAATAGAGAACAAAATAGGAGCAAATCCAGAGGCAGACTTAAGGATATTGAGTGCTATCATTGTGGTATGAAAGGGCACACGAAGAAGTTCTGCAGGAAGTTGAAGAGGGAGAACAAAAACAAAGAGGAAACTAAAGAAGATGGCAATGAAAAATGCCTAGCCACCGTTACCACCGAAGATGTTGTTACTGTCCTTGATGCGGATATGATAAATATTGCTTGTGATGAGTTAAGCTGGGTTGTGGATACTGGTGCCGCATCCCATGTGACATCAAGGAAGGATTTTTTCTCTTCCTATACTCCTGGTGATTTTGGAACTTTGAGTATGGGTAATGAGACTGTTTCTAGGGTGGTTGGTATTGGTACAATCTGTTTGAAAACTAGTGTTGAAACTAAACTAGTTTTGAACAATGTGAAACATGCTCCTGATGTTCGTCTGCACCTAATTTCTGTTGGTGTTTTAGATGATGAAGGATATGTTAGTACCAACGGTGATGGAAAATGGAAGCTCATCAAGGGTTCCTTGGTTGTGGCTCATGGTAACAAACGTCGTGGTCTATATTGGACTACGGCCTCTGCTTGTGTTGATATGGTGAATGCAGTTGAGAGCGATAGCTCTTCAACATTATGGCACAAGAGGCTTAGCCACATCAGCGAGAAATGACTTAATGTTCTAGCCAAGAAGAAATTATTATCAAATTTCCAAAGTGCTAAATTAGAAAAGTGTGAGAACTGCTTGGCTGGTAAACAAAATAGAGTTTCCTTTAAGTCCTACCCCCCTTCGAGAAAGACAGAGTTGCTTGAGTTGGTGCACTCTGATTTATGTGGTCCAATGAAGACAAAGACATTAGGTGGTGCACTTTACTTTGTCACTTTCATTGATGATTGCTCGAGAAAACTTTGGGTCTATGTCTTGAAGACTAAAGACCAAGTGTTAGGTGTCTTTAAGCAGTTTCAGGCTTCAGTTGAAAGAGAAACTGGAAAGAATGAAATGCATTCGTACTGATAATGGTGGTGAATATTGTGGACCATTTGACGAATACTGCAAGCATCAAGGTATTAGACACCAGAAGACTCCTCCCAAGACTCCTCAGCTTAATGGTTTGGCTGAGAGGATGAACAGGACCTTGATGGAAAGAGTTAGATGTTTGCTTTCTGAAGCAAAGTTGCCGAACTCATTTTGGGGTGAGGCTTTATTGACCGCTGCACATGTTATTAATCTATCTCCTGCTGTTGCTTTGCAAAGTGATGTACCAAATAGTGTTTGGTATGGAAAGGATGTTTCCTATGACCATTTGAGAGTATTTGGTTGCAAAGCTTTTGTACATGTGCCAAAGATGAGAGGTCAAAGTTAGATGCCAAGACAAGGCAATGCATCTTCATTGGATATGGCCTAGATGAATTTGGTTACAGGCTATATGATCCAATTGAAAAGAAACTTGTGAGAAGCCGTGATATTATTTTCATGGAGAATCAAACAATTGAAGATATTGACAAAGCGGAAAGGTAGAATCTTCAAGTTTTGATGGTATAATTCATCATGATGACGTTCCTCACACAAGTGTGCATGATGTTGTTGGGCTTGATAATCATAGTGACGCCCAGAATCATGTATCAAATCAACATGTTGATGTTGATAATAACAATGATATTGTTATTGATGATCCTGTTGCTCATGAAGTTGTGGACGAATCATATATTCCGCTTCGGAGGTCCACAAGACAGCGGTTTCCTTCCTCCCGTTATTCATCCAATGAGTATGTGTTACTCACTGACGGGGGAGAACCTGAATGTTATGAGGAGGCCATGGAAGATGAGCACAAGGATCAATGGATTGAAGCCATGCAAGATGAGATGAAGTCTTTGCATGATAACCACACTTATGAGTTGGCAAATTTTGGGCATGAGAATTACTCGTCTCAGAGATAAAAGGAAGATTTATTTGTCCCAGAAGAAGTACATTGAACGTGTACTGGAGCGCTTCAATATGAAGAATGCTAAGCCTGTTAGTACACCTCTTGCTGTTCATATGAAGTTGAGCAAGAAGATGTGTCCTACAGCTAGGGAGGAAAAAGAGAACATGGCCAAAGTTCCATATTCCTCCGTCGTCGAAAGTCTAATATATGCAATGGTGTGCACTAGACCTGATATTACTCACGCAGTTGGTGTTGTGAGCAAATTTCTCAAAAATCCTGGAAAAGAGCATTGGGAAGCTGTGAAGTGGATACTCAGGTATCTTAAAGGAAGCTCAGATGAATGTTTGTGTTTTGGAGCATCAAATCCAATCTTGAAAGGCTATACTGATTCTGATATGGCAGGTGACCTTGATAACAGAAAATTCACTACTGGATATTTGTTTACTTTTTCAGGGGGAGCTATATCATGGCAGTCAAAGTTGCAGAAGTGTGTTGCACTATCTACAACTGAAGCTGAGTATATTGCGGCTACTGAAGCCGGCAAGGAGATGATATGGCTAAAGCGATTTCTTCAAGAGCTTGGTTTGAATCAGATAGAGTTTATTGTCTATTGTGACAGTCAAAGTGCAATAGACTTGAGCAAGAACTCCATGTACCATGAAGAACAAAACACATCGACGTCAGATATCATTGGATTCGTGAGGAAGTGGAGAGTGAATCATTTCACGTCAAAAAGATCCACACAAGTGAAAATCCTGCAGATATGCTGACCAAGACGATACCGAAAGACAAGTTCGATTTATGCAAAGAACTTGTGGGTATGAGCTCTCTCTAAAGAAGATGAAGATACCTTCTTCCAGTAAATGGGATTCGAGGGGGAGATTTGTTGAATCCATCCCATTTTTGGTCAACTTTAGTTATTCAATTACTACAAGCAATTGTTAAAAAGGAATAGTAATTGGAGTTGAAAATCAAAGATTTGGTGGTTGGCAAATTGGTAAGATTTGCAACCATTTTTGACTTTGCTATATTTGTCTATGTCATTAGTGACATAGGCATGATTTTATCATTCTATAAATAGAGCATTCTTGCTCATTTGTAGAACACACCAAGTTAGAGAGAAAAACCATTTTGAGAGCAAAGTGAGGTATTCCATAGACTATACAAGAAAATAGTCTGTGAAGAAAAAATAGAGTGTGAGCGATATTTTAGTAAGACGGAAACCAAAAGAGTGTTGTTTCTTTTGAGTGTGCAGTAGTCACTTTGAGTATTGTATTTGTGACTACACAGTGTAAAATTCCTTACTATAGTGATATCAGTTGCTCCTCTTGACCGTGGTTTTTTCTCTTTATTTAGAAGGGTTTCCACGTAAAAATTTTGGTGTCGTTATTTTCCCATTTTATTTCCATTACTTTTACCATATATATTGTTGTGCTTGTCCGCGTTTTCCCAACATTGGTTTGTTCAAGATCAAGTTGCAGGGTTGGTTCCTTTTATCTAAGTTGCTCGAACTCATCCAAAATGTTGTTACACCTGATGACATTGTTGAAAAGTCGGAGCGTCATAATCTTTTTTAACTCAAATGTACCAATACTTTTTCTAATAAGTACTACTTTGTTTATGAAGTATTTAAAAAATGATTTTGAGTTGACATATGCAACTGTTAAGGTAACCACTATTCCCTATTGCAACAATCCTAAACCAATATCATTGCATGACTAGAGTTGAAGCTACGCACCCTGATCGATGGGTTCTGAATATTACTCCCTCCGTACATAATTGTTTGTCATGTTAAGGTCATGCACACCCTTTAAGGAAAATTTAATACAATGTGTAATTTGACTAATATAACCCTATAAAGAATATCAAAAGTCTACCTAACTTTCCAATTGAACTACACTATCATTAAGGGTAAATTTGGAAAAAAGTGACTAATTGTTTCTTGATTATTTAAATTGACAATTAATCTTGGACATCTATTTTTAGTATACCTGCCAAACAATTCTGGACGGAGGGAGTATAACGATGATTTGAAATGTTATTATTTGAGTTCTAAACTTAATATATGTATGTATTCAATAAATATTACTCCTTCCGTCTCATTTTATTTGCAACATTTGATTCGGCACGGAATTTAAGAAACGAATGAATACTTTGAAATGATTACCAAATTGTCTTTCAAAAGTAGACTCATTTTTCTCTCTCCTCATAAATGTATTAGAGTACTATTTTTAAAATGAAGTGGGACCAACAAGGTTAAAAGATAAATTGTATCTTTAAATACTTACCATATAAGAAAATGTGACATTCTTTTTGGGACTGACCAAAAAGGAAATGGTGTCACATAAAATGCGACGGAGGGAGTACATACTAATACACTATTTGAGCAAAATTCATAACTGGATTCTAGCTCCGCCTCTGATTGCATTTGCATCTTAATTGATTTACTTAGGGTGCGCGTCATACAGCTCCTGAATACAAGCCTCAACAATGCCTGCATATGGTTCATAGGTGGTTTTCCGGTGACCCTCTTTAATTTCAACTTTCAATATGTACTTATTTGTTTCTTTCTTCTACATAAGTAAGCAGCGTGTGTGTTCTAGAATCTTGACATGAAAAATAAGTATGTATGAATTGAGGTTAACGTTATTTATATTTGTTTTTTACTTTGTTGTATGAGAAGTTATGGAGAAATTTGTTATCATTTTTTTTATACTAATCATATGTTAGTTAATATGGATTAGTAAAATCCTTAGAACGACAATCTTGCAGAAATAAGTTTAAACCATGTTTTCAAAACAAAAAATTAAAAAAAAAAGATGTAACAATAAACAGAAACATTTTATATTAATGAAAAGAAGAAAATCGAGTCTATTGAATGCACAATGTTCTGATTTAAGATTTCTACACCCTCACCCTCATTTACCAGAGAAGGTGATAAGAAAAACACCTTGTTCTGTTCACTAGAAATATTGGTGCAGCTAACCTAAGAACATCTTAACATTTGACTTTGCAGGAAAAGAAAAAATTGTACGTGAAATTATCGTGATGAACCTCTCGACTTTACCTGCAATATGATTTTTACTAAACAAAACAAAGTATTTTTCTTCTCACATTCTTTCATATGGAGCTGTTATTTCTACTAAATATATAAAATGACGATTGAACATCCCATATATAGGTTATGGATAAAATCAATGCTAAAAAATAGGTAAAATTTTGAAGGAGGACCAAAATTGCACCAATATTGCAAACATGAGGGACTATTAGTGTTCCATGTGAAATTCAAGGATTACTTTGAGCCTTAACCCAAAGAAGAGGGACTATTTTGATCCTTTCCTCGATTTTAGTTGGAGCTCGTACTTGTATACCATAGGTATGATTTAGGTTAACTAAATTGATATGTACATGATGCCTAGTCACAAACATAGTTGAGAGACTGTAAAAACAACTTCTTTACCACACAAAAGTAGGAGGAACAATATGCATAATGTTACTTGTCAAAAAGGACAAATTTCAATATATCAAATTAGACAAGCTCTAGAACACAATAAAAATGTATGGAATGGTATTACCTTCTTCACAAAGAGACTTTTTAGTTGACATTTAGGTTAACTAAATTGATATGTGCATTCTCACCTTGATCGTCTTATCCTTGGCACCACGAACCAAATCACCGCGCTCAACATGTTTTGAATCAGGTTAAAAAAAGGAGCATACATGAGACAATATTTTGTAACAGAAAATGTATGCTCTCCAAGGAGGAAACAAGATTTGACGATGTAATTCATGAATAATGTAGTAGCTGCATCCAAGAATGAAAATCTCATGTAAACAGTTCATCACACAGTAGGATGCAACAACTTTCCAAGCTTACTTGATGAGCAAGACGATCGAATTCCTGTTAATTAGCAACTACAAAAAATAGACTATAATAACATTTGTTCACTAAATCAAGATGAAAGAGGACTGACATTTGTTCACTAAATCAAGATGAAAGAGGACTGACATTTGTTCTTACTCTCCCAAAGCGGACCGACCGTACGTTGACTCCAAAAGTAGGAAAAATTGTATATAATGGAAAACTAATAAATCAAATTAAATGTTATAACCACACTTTGATTTAATTATGCCCTGTAGCAAACTGTTTGTCATCACCTCTTTCCCTCAAACTCTCGCTCACCACTCTCCCTCTTTGCTTCATCTCTTGCTCTCTCCCTCTCACTTTTATACAAATACAAATTTATAAAATGTGTTTTTGTTTGTATAAAGACATAAAAATTTGTATATATACATATATTTTTGTTCCTCTCTCCCAGATTTCACTCGCCACTCTCCCAGATCTCGCTCGCCACCCTCGCCTCTATCGCTTATACAAACATAAAAAAATGTATAAATTGCGTTTCTGTTTGTATAAAGCGAGAGAAAATTGTATATATACACCCGCAAATATATATATCTTCGTCCTATACACTTATAATTATACAATACAAATATTCTCCCGCCCAATTTTCTTTTGTCTTTCTCTCTTTCTCGTTTTATACATACACAAATTATACAATTGATTTAAATACAACTGCTTTCTTTTGTATATGTATAGTGAATTATACAATTGGTTTCTTTGTATATGTATAGGGAATTATACATATTTATGTTTGTTATGGAGCGCAATTATGCAAATTTTGCTATAACATACATATATGAAAGTTTCTCACAGCTTACAGATTGGGCCAGAGCATGAGACTTGGAAATATCCTTATTTTTTAGTCACAATCACATCTATCTTGGCATGTGAACTTCACATGTTTAATAGGTGAAAATTGATTAATTTATAATTTTTTTCAATTTTGTATTATTCTTTTCCACTTTCTCCTATACTCCCTAAATTAAGTTCTTCCAACAATTCTTTCAAATTCCTATTGAATTGTGAGGAACAAAGATAAATATTGATAGCAAGAGCTTGTCAAGTAATATTTGAGTTTTGCTTGTTGGAAAACTTTGAAAAACAAACTAAAAGGATCTATGCATACACGATTTGTCAAGATTTTGATTGCTTCGCCGGAGCTCATTGGTCGGAGTAGTGCAGCCGCAAGGTTTTGTTTTTGTTGTTCGACCTCGATGTGAGAAGGTTTTCATGCAAGGGCGGACCCACGTGGGTTTCAGGGGTTCACCTAAACCCCCTCGCCAAAAAATTACACGGTATATATAAGATAAGTTTTTTGTATTTGTGTGTATATATATATATATATATATATATATATATATATATATATATATATATTGAACCCCTTTAATGATAAAGAGAAATTGATGGTGCAGCGGTGAGTTCCCTTGAAATTAAGCTTCATTTCCACACTTTGATTTCCTATGACAGCGTCTTATTTTTTTTCTTTTTTAGTTTCAATTTTTTTAAAAAAAAAAAATCAAATCTATTTTTTTTAGTTTTTATTTTTATTTTTAAAAATGTGCTAAAAGTGTGGTATAAACCCAAAAGAATTCAAGGGTCCCATTTCTAAAGGCTTATTTACACGTGTATACTTTTATTTATCGAACCTCCTAAACAAAATAATTTTATGGTGGTTGTCTTGGAACGAGAGAGATAAGAGGAGAGGGGGAGGGGAGAAAGAGTTTTTGTTGGTGGTTTGGATTTTGCCAGAGAAGGCGACGATGGTGGCTGCTGATCGAGCAGCAAAGAGAAGAGAACAAAAAGCATTCTCATTTGGAAGTTCACTTGAATTTGATGTAAACCTAATTTGATATCATTTTTTTCACATCTAATCCAAATCTCTTTTTTTGGATGATATAAATACATGTTATTTTATCTTCAATTGAATTGATTGGTTATTAAAAGTTTTTTACATGGGAGTTAAGTTTGTGTGAAATCAACAATGGTGAATCCGGAGAAGGAATTTGATTTCTATGGAGAAGAAAGATAATAAATAAGAAATAAAAATAAAAACACATATATTTTTAAAAGATATATTAAAATAAAGTATTAATACATGTTTTTTGTGCTCACACTCTTTTTGAGAGTGAAATACACTCTCTTTTCCAGCTAAGCATTCAAGGAGGTATTAATTTCAGTTTTAAACACTTCAGCGGGTGATATAACTCCCGTAAAATTAAAATGTCTAGTTAGAAATCTGGATATAGATTAAGAGGGCTTTTGATAATTTCTTTTAACTTTTTATTAATTCATGATAGGAAAAACATGTGTTTCTATTAATGGGATCGAGAACCATATTAGGTTGTTGTCAAATTATATACGAGACCCTGATTTATTAGAATAAAGCAGGGGAACAAGGATGCATGTCATATTGTTTAATTTTTTTTTGTATATAGAAGAGGATAAAAGGTGAATCTATAGTTATATATATATATATATATATATATATATATATATATATATTAATAATATTAAATACAAGTATATTTCATACATTACAAATAATACATGTATATAACAAACCCCATAGTGTTGGTGAATATATCAAAAATATAACAAATTACATTAGAAAATAAAATGAACAAAAAAGGAACAAAAATTATCATTTAGACTGAAATGTGGATATTTCGCTTTTTTAAGGAGATTTAAGCTCATTGTAGCATAATCTACACTGATATAACGGTATTAGTCTTGACTCTAGGACAGAACAACCCTATTAGGACATGAATAATTAGTTATCATGCGAAATCTAGCAATGTAAACCTCAAAAGACCACGTGTAAGAAGATAAACAAAAAATATATCAAAAGACACAAACATTTAACGTAGTTTGGTCAACTGACCTATTTCCATACAGGAAATGAGCAATCAACAATATAAATATGAGAGTACAAATATCAAGAGAAGTAACCTCTCACAATCCTCTCGAAATAAAAAAAGGTTCACACAAGTGAATGCATATCATTTGTGTCTCACCATTTCTTCCCCTACATATAACTCTCAAAGCCTCTAAGAGTACATTGTTAATGTCGCCAAATTAAAAGAAATGAACCTCTATTTATAGAGTCATAAAGCTGCTACAAGAAAATGACTATCAAAATATGGAGATTTTGTGTCTTCCTTTCAAAAAATAGGAAAACTCAAATATGATAAGAAATTTATGGCAAAAACCCACTAAGCCCAACAGTATCGTACAATTCAAACAACTACGAATTAGTTAAAGATTCAAAGCTCCACTAAAAGAACATATTCCTTCAACATATAATTACTCTCTTTTATATATTGAATTATTTAAAGACTTAGAATAATATTTGTTTGTTTCAACTCATGTCTCTTTCACTACACTAATACTAATCTCAATAAAATACTTCTTATCTTTTCTTATACTGTTTCTCTTCTATCAATACAAAGTAAGACCACACTAGCTATTTATAGTGGAGAAATTTTCCTTGCAATGGATAAGAAGATTATTGAGTAGTTAATAAGATAAATAAATGGTCTAAACGTTTCATAAGTTATAAGAATAATTAAATAGAATATTAATGGATAAAATGAAGTGTTAGAGGTTACAAAAGTTACTAACACAAATGTAATATATACCAATGGACATACCATGATACATATTATAACATATGATACATTTTTATTAATATTCAAATGTCACACTAACACAATGTTTTATCAAACTATAATTCATTAAATAGTTATCACAACACGTACAAATATTCTTATATTGGTTAATTTCTACATTCTATGTCAACTTTATCGTTTAGTAAAAGTAATTAATGTCAACTTTGCAGGTATAATTGCTTGCAATTCCTCTGTAGATTTTGATAAACTTTCATGTGGATGTTTCAAAGCAAAAACTGATTCCTGGATCTTAGACTCAGGGGCTACTCATCATATAACCTTTGATAAGACCAATTTAACTAAAATCATTACCATACCATATCCAATGCTTGTTAGATTACCTAATGGTTATAGAGTCAAAGTAACACAAGTTAGAGAAGTGAGGCTAACCCCTGAGATCACATTGTCAAATGTTCTTTTGATACCTACCTTCAAGTACAATTTGATTTCCATCAGTTCCTTGAATAAACATCTTCACCGTATCACTACCTTCATTAATTCACTTTGTCTACTACAGGCCCTTTCACTGAAGAGGCCTCTGGAGATTGGTAAGATACATGATGGGCTATACTTTCTTTGCTCAAAGTGCCGAAAGAAGAACAATTCTATTCCTCAACAGAATCACATTTTTCCTTGTCTTTCATCTCATGTACTCAATACAAACAAATCACAATATTCATATAGTTCCCATTTCTGTTCCCATAGTACTGATATAGAAAACTGCATTGTTGCTACTAATCCTGTTGTAAGAAATACAATTGTTACTAATAAAAACAGTGATGATTCTTGTTTCACTTCCTTTATATCTCATGCAAATGCTGCAGACTTGTTATGGCATTGTAGGCTTGGTCATGTCCCCTTTGTAAAGATGAGAGGGTTAACTTCAATACCAGTGAAATTCTCAACCAAACAATCTTTTTTTTGTCCAATCTGTCCCATGGCTAGACAAACCAGGTTACCATTTTCCACCAAAACCACACAGTCTATTAAATGATTTGATTTGTTACACATTGATCTATGGGGACCCTACCATACCAAGACCTACAATAACTTCAGTTATTTCATCACTTTAGTAGATGATTACAGTAGGGCTACATGGACTCATCTCTTAAGCAGTAAAAGTAATGCATTACCTGTAGTTAAGTCGTTTATCTCCATGGTTGAAAATCAGTTTCAGACCTCAATAAAAATAATCAGACCAGACAATGGATTAGAGTTCTCAAACACTGAAGCCAATTTGTTTTTTCAATCCAAAGGTATCATACATCAGAAAATTTGCCCACACACACCACAACAAAATGGTGTAGTGGAAAGAAAACACAAATATCTACTTGAAACAGCCAGAGTACTCCTCTTTCAATCTAAACTGCCAATAAAATATTGGGGCGAATGCATTTTAACAGCCACCTGCATCATCAATAGATTACCCTCACATACCTTGAACAATAAATGTCCTGTTGAACTATTACACCATAGAAAACCATCATATTCACACATGAGAAGCTTTGGTTACCTATGTTATCATACCATACCTAAAACACAAAGAACCAAATTTGGCCCTAAGACTAGTCCTCATATCTTCATAGGATATCCTCCTAACACAAAGGGGTACAAAGTACTAAGTCTAGCTACTAGGAAGAGTCATGAGTCTAGGGATGTGGTGTTGCATGAGACAATATTTCCTTTTTCTTTGACAAAAAATATTACTGCTTCTCCTGCATCTCCATTTTTTCATTCTGATATCCCTTCTTTTTCTTCTTTTATCCTTATTCTGTTTCACCTCATCCTAATCTTGCACAATGTGCTCCTGTATCACCTCACACTAATCTTGAACAATGTGATCAAAGAGCTCACCAACCAGCATCACCTGCAGCATCACCTGTAACATCTAGTTCTGCTGAAACTACTAGTTTAACACATCCTTCTTCCAATTCTCCTAAAGTTGCACATGTTCCTAGAAAGTCAACCAGAATTCACAAAACACCATCTTACCTAAAAGATTACATTCACCTAGCCCCCAAAACTACTTCACTCTCCCTTTGTACTTCTTTTACACACAACAGTCATATTGCCCCTGAGGATTTGACACCTTCTAGTCAGTCTTTTGTAATGAATATTTCTCATGAATGTGAACCATTATCTTATGAAGAAGCAGCTATGAATCCTGCATGGCAAACAGCCATGACACAAGAATTTAATGCATTGCATGAAAATCACACATGGGACCTAGTTCCCTTACCATCTGGAAAGAAACCCATTGGATGTAAATGGGTGTACAAGATCAAACATAGGGCAAATGGTACTATAGAAAGACTGAAAGCCAGGTTGGTTGTGAAGGGCTATACCCAACATGCTGGAGTTGACTACCCTGAAACATTTTCCCAAGTTGTAAAGATGACAACAGTCAGAGCTTTGCTTGCTACTGCAGGCAAGATACATTAGGACATTTTTCAGGTGGATGTCAATAATGCTTTCCTTCATGGAGATTTATTGGAGGAAGTTTACATGGATATACCACAAGGGTTAGATACTGACAATTCTAATCTTGTTTGCAAACTGAATAAATCTTTATATGGCCTGAAACAGGCCAGCAGACAATGATATGCAAAGTTAACTGATGCTCTCAACTCTAGAGGATACACTCATTCCATGAATGATTATTCCTTATTTCACAAAAAATCAGGTTCTTCAATTGTATTTGTAGCTGTGTATGTGGATGATGTACTAATCACTGGTACTGATCTCATAGAGATACATAATCTGAAGACTTTCATGCATGAGACTTTCAAGATAAAAGACTTGGGGAGGTTACACTATTTTCTTGGTTTAGAGGTCTTGTATAAGGAGGATGACATTCTGATTTCTCAAAGAAAGTTTACCTTGGATCTGCTCAAGGAATATAGTTGCAGTCATTTCACACCTTTCTCATCACCTCTTGATCCATTAATCAAGCTGAGAGCTGAAGAAGGTTCATTACTTTCAGATCCTGCATATTACAGAAAGCTCATAGGAAAGCTTAACTTCCTCACAAATACTAGACTAGACATTGCCTATTAGGTACAACACTTAAGTCAATTTATGCATGCACCTAGAGAGCCTCATCTACAGGCAGTCTTTCACATGTTGAGATATCTGAAGCAAGATCCCACCTTGGGTTTTTTCATGTTCAATACATATGATTATATAGTGAGAGCATTTTGTGATTCAGACTGGGCATCCCCTGCCCTGACTCTAGAAAATCTGTTACTGGGTATGTGGTTCTGCTTGGTAATAGTCCTGTGAGCTGGAAGTCCAAGAAACAAGAAACTATTTCCTTGTCTTAAGCTAAGGCAGAATACATGTCACTTAGAAAGGTCGTTGGTGAATTAGTATGGTTGCAAAGGCTGTTTGATGAACTGACTGTTCCTAGAACCGGGCCATTTCATGTGTTTTGTGATAGTCAATCTGCCTTACACATTGCACAAAATCCTACTTTTCTTGAGCGCACCAAGCACATCGAGATAGATTGTCACTTTGTCCGGACTAAACTTCAAGAAGGTCTCATCACTCTACATCATGTTGGTACTACTCAACAGTTAGCTGATATACTCACTAAAGCATTTACTGAAATCAAGCACTCGAATGTCTTATCCAAGTTGGCAGTGATTGCATCACCTTCAACTTGAGGGGGCTATTGAGAACTCCATTTCATTACAGTTAGTTATTCCAATTATACATTAGTGTTAGTTAGACAATTTGTTATGAATGCCAACTGTATTATTTTATACATAGCTTATACTGTTTCATTGTAATTCAGTTCATGAAATACAGAAAAGTTTATCTCCTTTCTCTTATGTTGATCATCAATGGCATCATGTGTCCACCATTAGAGAGGATCAATTCAATCTCAGTGAGTTAGATTTGACAATATTCATTCTTTTAAGTATAAAATTCGCATTAACTAATCAGGATCGTGATAGAATTGTTAATACTCCATTATTGATCATAACTCTCAAATTTGAGTAGATTGAATATAGAATCACCTTTATTGTATTTTTTAACGTGGAATTTTCTGATGTAAAATAATTTGAATTTAACCATGACCATACCAAGGTTATTATTTTATTTTATTTTTTAGAAAAACGTATCCAACTGCACATAAACAAACAAATCAAATCTTATCAAAATTTTGCAACAATGGCAAGAAAAAAATAGAATATTATAAATTTGCCGAAGTGGGCATCTATATATACATCTGAGTAAATTAAACCAAATGTATTATAATATTTACACAGAGTGATTATATATATTGGTGATAATATTTTATTATATGATATGGAGGTTATTACCAAGATTATTTCCACTATATAAAACAATTTTATGAGACATTAACCATATCAAGATTTGGCTATTTCTCAAATATACAACAAATTTTAAGTCATGGCTAAAATTAATCTACTTTATGGTGTTGCACTTCTCATGATATTTCCAATCTTTTGGAGCCATGGAAATGCAACAACTCCTCGCAAATTAGGAGTACGTCATAACGCAATTACAAGCTTGCCTAATACAAATGAAGTAACTTGTAATGAATCAGAAAATCAAGATTCTTCAATTTTAAGCTCGTCAGATCTAACAAATACAATAACTATTTCTCTTGTAGACCCTACTATATTTGCAAATGAAGCAGAAGCCCACAAGCATGGGGTACGTCAGACCCCAATTATAATTACAAGCTTACCAAATACAAACGAAGAGACTCAAATAAATGTAGTTCTTCCTCGCGAACCATGGTCAGGACATGGTTCATTAATCATCGATTGATACAAACGATAAAACCACTCGAAGACTATGGAACGCCCCCACAAATAAAAAACAAGCCAGTACAATTTGTAGTAACTTCTAATAACTAGTCGCTGCATCAGCGCACAATATAGCTTCTTGCTATATATATAAATAAATAAATAAATAAATAAATAAATAAATACTATATCTATGCATTGTGTGTTTTAGTTTTAATTGTTATGCCTTATTTTCCCTTTTAATCTGTCAAAAAAGTGTAAGGCTTTTATATATCACATTAAAAGCACTTTTCATCCCACAATTAATTCGAAATTAGTCCCTGTAATTACTCCCTCCGTTCAGTATTGTTTGTCATGTTACGCTTTTCGAAAGTCAATTTGACTAATTTTCAAAGTTAAATTAGATCACATTAATTCGATATTTTAAACAAAAAAAATTAGATATTCTAAAACTATATGAAAACTACTATAAATTGCAATTTTTTGCATATTAATATGATGAAAAAATACATCTTAAAATGTTAGTCAAAGTTTTTATAGTTTGAAACCTAAAAATAGAAACCATGACAAACAATACCGGACGGAGGGAGTAATACCTAATCGAGTCACCATATTTAACTTCCAATTACTTGAAATGTGAATTTTTTTTTGACTATTGATTGAGTTTATGGGTACTAAATCCTAAGTTGTCGAAAACTATTTTTCATTCGTTATTTGATGAACTTTTATTCATAAATGGTATTTTGTGATTATTTGGGGAAAAGTTATTGGTTCTCCCACCAGGTAATTTAGTGTGGGTGTCACTCGTAATGCTCTGGGTCTTGACAACATCTTGAACGTAACATGCTACTTGAAACCATGAGTGGCCCCAAGCTAACCCGTGACCTTTACATGAAGCATATCACTTAAACTGAAAGGAAAAAACGAAAGTTAATACATTGGATGAACTCCTATGGCATAAAAAATATGAGAAAGGTATTATAACAAAAATATACATTATTTGAAACTTTTCCTCTCTACAACCATTTCAGGTTAAGGAGATGTAAAAGCGTGTTTATCTATATAAGGGGTGTCAAAATATAAAGTAACAAAATATGAAAAAGGTATTGTAACAACAATATAAATTATTTGAAACTTTTCCTCTCTACAACCATTTCAGGTTAAGGAGATGTAAAAGCGTGTTCATCTCTATAAGCAATAACGGAGTCATGATTTTTATTAAGGAGTGTCAAAATATAAAGTAAAAAAAGTTAACAACTCTATCAACAATAGGACACACAACCTCCAACAAGTTTTGGAGCTTCTTAACCACTCCACTAAACCTACAACTTGTGTTAAGATATGTCAACACTTGTATATATAATCATTAAATTAAATTTTTACCTATATTATAAAAAAGATACAGTACGAGCACTAGAATCTACATTATAAAAAAGATACAGTACAGATCTAGAAAGTATGCGTCAATACATGAAATTTACTGAGTAAGTAACAGACATTAGCTTAATCATAAAAATGGCCTAATGAGGACAGTGAAATAAGATTTTCAAAATCATATAGATACTATGAGAACTTGAAGAGAATATAGTTGGACTTCATGTCCAGATACCATTCATAATCTTCTATTAAAACATATGTAGAGACGAGTCTATTAGCTTTGCATAATCATAAATGTAAATAGCATACTCAAAATGAATCAAATAAAGTAAGAGCATATCGTAAAAAAATGCATAAAGTAGAGAGTTTTTTATAACTGACATACACCATAACGTAAAAAAAAAGAGCATAAAGTAGAGGGCTTCCCTATATCTCGCCAAAGTAGAGGGCTTCCCTATATCTCGCCTAAGTATAGAACCATATCGAATCTATGTGGATCCACTAATTTGAGCCTCTCATGGCTAAATAGTAAACCATCAAAGTGGTGAAACATAATCTTACAATGATACGTAGTTATGAGACTTCAGTTTTCTAAACCTGTATCCTCTTGGCGCTAAATAATCCTCCTAAAATAATATATATTCATGAATATTATATATATATATATGTATATATGTATAAAAGAGAAGCCTAGGCCCACCTACGTGGCGCCACCACAAGTCAGGATTCTCTTTGAATTTATTTTATTTTCAAAACTAACCTTCCTCTTTTGTGAAAAGTTGTGACTTTATAAAAAGTTGTAACTTTTTTCATGAAAAGTTGTAACTTTATGAAGAGTTGCGACTTTTCTGAAATGTTGTGAAATGGTTGTAACTTTTCCAAAGAGTTTTGACCTTTTCGATAAGACATAATAATCATATTTTTACACTACCATTTGTTGTCTATAAATAGACGACTACATTGTGCAATTAATGGACTCGATTTTTTTCATTTTGTTTCCTTCTATTATGTTTTTTACAATCATTAGTTTATTCTTATATTATTAATTATTATTTTTGAATATATGCTTTAAACTTTGTTGTTTATGTTTATGCAAAGTTTTTGTTACAAGTGTTTGTTTAAATAACAAATGTTAATTGAATATTCAAGCAAGTTTTCTCTATTGAAATTGTTGAAGGTATATTAAAAAAAGCCCTTACAAATCTCAAATTTCTTCATCAACAATGTTGTTCCTTCACAAACAAGGATGTGATTTTGTGTTCTTCAGAAAATTCTATGTTAGTTAATAACTTTGCATGTCCATATTTTTTGGTTTTTTTGTTGTTGTCTATTTTTACTAAATTTTATCAGTGGATATTATGAGTTCTTTAAGGATTGAAAATTGATTGAAGTGTTAGTCAATTTTTTGAGGAGAGTATCTCATAGTTTACTCCCTTTAATGTATGTTTTTTCTCGCTCTTTTGTTGTCTCCTTACAATTGTATTGATTATTTTTTTGTTTGATACGTATATAATCTCACCATGACAAAGATCTTCGTCCTTTTAATGTGTTTTTTTCTTTTTCATTCGGCTCTTCTAAATATTTTTGGCAAAAGTTATGACTATTTTAGTCAAACTTAATTTGAAGAATATGAAACAAAATCTACTCTAAATAAAATTAACATCTTAAGCTACAAAAGATATGTCTATTAACATAGATTTATTGTCCTTCATGTCCCAAGTCATTGTTGAGTGTTTGAATTATCTAGGTTAGACTCATTTTTAATTTTTTAATGTTCGAGAATGTTTCTTTCACATGAGTCTCGAATCCAACATTAGTCTATGTGTATTTTCATAATGCAACAATCATACATAAATATTCCTAAAAAAATCAGAAAGTTGCATTGATGAAGAATACGGAAGGGCCTTTCACAATTTAATGAAGAATGAATTTCTATAATGGTCAATAATAATATTTTGCTGTTGTTCTAAATATAATTTTCTCCTTCTATAAATTTTTGTTAGAATAAAAAAGTATTAGTAACGAAAAGTGGTGAACATTTGACCTCAGACAAGTAAATTATCTCTAAAAAATATTATTTATGTTGTTGTGGTGTACATTTTTCAATAGTCTTAAATTATTTATAACTAATATTGATTATAAAAAACTTTCACATCATTTTTTTTACACAAGGAGTTATGATAACCATAAAATTATCAGATTCTATATTTTTCATGTATAAAAAAAATATGTTTAATCGCTACATAAAAATATGACTCACTTTTAACAAGAGAATTTTATCATCATAATATGATAAATTATGTAAAAGATAAAAATAATTAGATATTAAGATAATTCTAGTAATTAATTATATATTTACATTTTTGAGATATGTGATAATATTAAATAATTCAATTTCTCTAGAAATGTTCTAAAACCTACAAAAATTTACTTTCCTATAACAGTCAATTATTGATAAAATTATTCAAAATGTTAGAAAGATAAATTACCTAGTGTTCATATATATGAAAATCATCTATCAATTTGAATAATACGTGAGTCTAAACCTAAAAGTCATATCTAAAGTAACTTTTATTGAGGTTGAAATTCATATCATGCTAGTTTTCATGCTCAAAGTCTCATGAGAAATCAATACATCCCTTAATTGGTATCAGAGCTAGTCTATAAAAATATAGTTATAAAAATAAACTATGGAAAACAAATCAGATATGCATTTACAAGAACAGGTATACTCATTTAAATTCATGAGTAGCTAAATTGTTTTATTCCTAATAATCTCTTTTTGATTGTAAGTGTTTATTATGTTTAAATAATGTTATAATAATTATCTTTAGAAGGTTTGCTATGGAAATATTCTGAGAGTAGGTCCCCTTAATTGGTATCAGAGCTAGTCTATAAAAATATAGTTATAAAAATAAACTATGGAAAACAAATCAGATATGCATTTACAAGAACAGGTATACTCATTTAAATTCATGAGTAGCTAAATTGTTTTATTCCTAATAATCTCTTTTTGATTATAAGTGTTTATTATGTTTTAATAATGTTATAATAATCATCTTTAGAAGGTTTGCTATGGAAATATTCTGAGAGTAGGTAAGCCCAGACTATGCCATCCTAAAGTGGAAACCGGTAGGCAAAAGAAAAGGCCGTTTAGGGGAGTACACAGAGTTGAGGCGCTGTTAGGGTAACTGATTGAAGAAGAAAACCATAGTAGTGACTAGACGAGATGATTATTAAATTATTATTATTGCATAATAAATAAGTATAATCTGTGAAGAGGTTAAAGGGAATAAAATTTTAGCAAAAATATGATAAAATGACTACCTATTTATTAAATGATGATGTTAATTACATGATATTGTTATTTTATATATTGAAAGATCTTGATGCTGATATAAGAAGAATAATCTATGATAGATTAGTGACATATGAAATAATTGAAGAAACAATTTATGACTGGTCAGAACTGATTATCTCAGATGATTTTGATATAGATTATTTATATGATGATTTAGAATTATACAGAGATCAATGATAAATTATAGATATTCGCAATTATGGAAAGAAACTAAAGAAAAGATAGATCTAGAAGAAAAATTATTAATTGAAAATGTAAATAGATATATATATCTTAGAGAAGAAGAATATTTAGAATATATAGAAACCAATGCTAAAGAAATACAAAGATTAAATCTACTTAAAAAAGAATATTATGAAAAAATATTTTCTTAACACATGAAGAATAATACAAATAAAGCAATTACTAAGATAAAAGGAAAAATACAAAAGATACAGAAAAAATTAAAAACTTTATATATAAAATATGAATTATTAAAGATTACTAAAAAAGATACTACTAAAGAAAATTTATTGATAGATATAATTTCCAAAACAGAATATAAATATATTTGTTATTTGAAAAAACAATATGGACAGAGAAATATATAAACAACAACTGATAGACAAAATAAATGAAAAAAGATATGAATATGAATTTAAAAAATAAAGAATAGAAGACAATATATTTGCAGGAGTAAGTAGTAAGGTAATATCAATACAAAGAAATGTTCTATTCAAGTTAGAAATACAAATAAATTGCCTAGAATATAAATTACAACATGATATATATTATAAAAATAATACTAATGAATAAAGAAGAATTTGCAGTAGATGAAAAAATATATGAAAATCAAGAAGGATTAGTAATAAAAATAGTATTTTCAAATTTAGGAAGAAGATATAAAAAAATAGGAGATAAATTATATTTAATGTTAGAAAAAGAAACAGCAAAATTAGAAGACAGTCTAACAGCTATGATAAGAATAACAAGAGAAAATGAAGAAATAGATAAAGCTAAAGAAATTGAAAAAATAAAAATACAAGCAAAACAAGAATTACAAAAGATAGAAGAAACAAAAAATACAAAAATAAATGAATTAGAAAAAGAATTAGCTGAGTTAAAAAGATTATATGAAAATAAACAAAAAAAAAACAGATAGAAAAAGAAAAAGAAAAAAAAATTGAATTAACCAATGAAATATATAAAATGAAACAAATATTAAATGAAAATGAAAATCTTGAAATAAATGATGAAATAGACGAATCAGATATAATGAATGATCAAAATTCAGAAATAAGTGATATAAGTGAAACATACACAGAAATCTTAGAACAAGTAGATAAATTGAAGAAATTAGAAATAAATACAGGAGATATAAATAAACCAGGAACATCAAGAGTTAAAACTCCAGATAATAGTCCTAGAACTAGTCCTAGAAGAAGTAATCCTAGAAGATCAACACCAACCTATTATACATAAAGTTATGAAAGATCAGATAGAGCAAACACAATATGGAATAGTAGATTAAATAAAAAATGGATACCTAGATCAATAATTGAACAAAATAACTTTTTAGATTTAGACCTGTGTAATGGATATAAACAAAGTAATTTTATTATGGGTAGAAAATTTATCTAAACAATTAGTTGATAATAAAATAGCAATAAAAGATACACCAGGATATATAGAAAGGACATTTGTAGGAACAACAAAATTATGGATAAAAAATTTACCATCAGAAAGTATAGCAACACTTAGAAGTGATAAGAAAATAGATGGATCAACAGCAACATCTAATATAGAAATATTAGATAAATATGAATTAGCAATAAGAAATGAATTTGGAGGTATGATTACAGAAATACAAGAACAAAATAAAGAAAAAATAATAAATAGATAACTAATGTCAAAATTAGCAATATGTAATATGTGTTACATAGAAGAATATACATGTGCATTTAAAGAATATTATTATAAAGCAAAATATAATATAGATGAAGCAAAAGAAATAAGACAACAATATTTACAAAATTACCAGAACCATTTAGTACAAATATAATTAAAGATTGGAATAATGAAGGAATAACAGATACTTTAGGAGCTAGAATAAAATTTTTACAACAATGGTATAAATATAAGAATCCAAGAAAAAGATATTATGTAAAAAATTATAAAATAAAAAGACCATATAGACCAAAAAGAAAATTATCAGATTGTACTTTACAATTGTGAAAAATTAGGACATTTAGCTAGAGATTGTAAATTACCTAAAAATCTAAAAGGTAAACAAATTGCAGAAATAATTATGGATGATGAAAAATATATGCAGATAGATTACATAGATTATGAATTAAGTGAAAATGATAGTATATATGAATTATCTGACATTGAATTCGAAGATATAGAAATAAATATGGAATTAGATAATGAAATAATAAATGACGAAATATAATGACTGAAGAAAATATAAAAATAATATCTAAAGAAAAATATCAGAATGAAGAATTAGTAGAACAAAAAATTATATTTGATAATACAATTTTTTAATAAATAAAAAACAAAGAATTAGATTTAAGCGTAGATAAAGTACTTGAAATACCTACTTTAAAAAATTGGTTTAAAAGAAACAAAGAAGAATATTATGTAGTTAGTCAAAAAGAACATATTGTAGATTGTAAATATACAAAAGGAAAAGCACAAATACCTATATTAAACAAAAGAATGATAAATCAAGAAATACAAGATATAAAAGCTAAAACACCTATAAAATATGTACATTTAGGAGGAACAGAAATACTAATAAAAGCATGTTTTAGAGAAGGAATAGATACACCTATTGAAATATATTTAGCAGATGATAGAATAATACACCCTATAGAAAAAAGTGTAATTAGTGCGGTAAAAGGAAATTTAATATACCAAAAATTTAAATTTATAATAAGTGCAAATTACTCAATAGCATTAACAGATAGAAATATAGATAAATCATTAGTATTATATTGGAAGTTATCAGGAATAGAATTAGCACCAGGAAGTAAAATATTTACAGCAAGATGTAAAAACTTATATATATTAACAACAAAACATAAAGTAATGGCAAAAAATAAAATTGATAGAATAAAAATAGAAAACCCTTTTGACCAAGTAATAACAATAATAGATAATAATGATTATAGTTATAAAGAAATTGACATGGAAGAAGACTTAGAAATAGTAAAAGAAAGATTAAGTACATCAAGTATACCAAATATATTAAATAGAACTACTTCATCAAGAGCCAGTACATCCAAAAGAAAATATGAAATTCCTAAAATATTAAATATAGAAGAAGAAACACCAAATTATTATTTTATAACTGGAATAATTAATGAAAAAAGATATAGGATATTAATAAATACAGGACAAGAAGATAATTACATAATTAGAGAATTGGTTTTAGATACAGAAATTATAAAAACAGGACATGTATGCCCTGGATTACCTAGTGAAATTGTAACTACAAATGAAGAAATAGTAGAAAAAGAAATAATTGTAGGAGGAATATTATTAGTAATACCATTTAAAATTTACCAAGGAAATCAAAATATTACTTTAGGAATAAAATGGTTAGATCAATTTAAACCATATAAAATAGAAGATGAACAATTAATCATAACCTGTCAAAACAAGAAAATAATTATAAAAAGAATAAAATGAGTAATGAAGATATATATACTTGCAAAAATTATTGTAGAAGGATATCACAACAGATATTATACACCTATGATAGATACAGGAGCAGAGACAAATATATGTAAATATAATTGTCTACCAGAAGATAAATGGGAAAAATTAAAAACACCTATGGTAGTAACAGGATTCAACAATGAAAGTAGCATGATTACATATAAAGCAAAAAATATAAAAATACAAATATGGGATAAAATCTTAACAATAGAAGAAATGTATAATTTTGAATTTACAACAAAAGATATGTTATTAGGAATGCCATTTTTAGATAAACTATATCCTCATATTATAACTAAAACTCATTGGTGGTTTACTACACCATGTGGATATAAAATAGGAGCAAAAAGAGTAAATAATAAACAAAGAAAACCAAAAGAATGGATAAAAGGAAGCGAAAAAATAAATCAAGAAATGAAAAACATAAATAGCAAACAAATAAACCAACTAGAAATTATCATATTTACAATAGATAAGGTTAAAATAATAAATGAACAATTAGAACTATTATATAGCGAAAATCCATTAGAAGGATGGGAAAAGCATAAGACAAAAGTAAAAATTGAATTAATAGATAAAAATAGTATAATAACGCAAAAACCATTAAAATATAATTTTGATGATTTAAATGAATTTAAAATGCATATAGATGAATTATTAAAGAATAATTACATACAAGAAAGTAATAGTAAACATAAAAGTCCAACATTTATAGTAAATAAACATAGTGAACAAAAAAGAGGTAAAAGTAGAATGGTTATAGATTATCGTAATCTAAATGCTAAAACTAAAACTTATAATTATCCAATACCAAATAAGATATTAAAAATAAGACAGATACAAGGATATAACTATTTTAGTAAATTTGATTGTAAATCAAGATTTTATCATTTAAAACTAGAAGAAGAATCTAAACAACTAACAGCATTCACAGTACCACAAGGTTTCTATGAATGGAATGTTTTACCATTTGGATATAAAAATGCACCAGGTAGATACCAACATTTTATGGATAATTATTTTAATCAATTAGAAAATTGTATAGTTTATATAGATGATATATTATTATATTCAAGAACACAAGATGAGCATATTAAATTATTAGAAAAATTCATATCTATAATTAAACAGTCTGACATAAGCCTAAGTAAAAAGAAAACAGAAATTATGAAATCACAGATAGAATTTCTAGGAATACAAATAGATAAAAATGGGATAAAAATGCAAACTCACATAGTACAGAAAATAATTAATCTTGATGAAATTATAGATACAAAAAAAAAAATTACAAACCTTTTTAGGATTAGTAAATCAAGTAAGAGAATATATACCGAAATTAGCAGAATATTTAAAACTACTACATCGAAAACTTAAAAAAGATGTTGAATATTATTTTGATAATAAAGATAAAGAACATATCAGAAATATTAAGAATTTATGTAACAAATTATCAAAACTTTATTTTCCTGATGAAAATAAGATATTTATTTATATAGTTGAAACAGATTCAAGTAATCATAGCTATGGTGGAGTTTTAAAATATAAATATGAAAATGAAAAACTGGAACACCATTGTAGATATTATTCAGGATCCTATACAGAAGCACAGATAAAATGGGAAATAAATAGAAAAGAATTATTTGCATTATATAAATGTTTATTAGCATTTGAACCATATATTGTTTATAATAAATTTATTGTAAGAACAGATAATACACAGGTAAAATGGTGGCTAACAAAAAAGATAGACGATTCAGTAACAACAAAAGAAATAAGGAGATTGGTATTGAATATATTAAACTTTACATTTACAATTGAAGTCATAAAGACTAATAAGAATGTTATTGCAGATTACCTATCAAGACAAACAAACCCAAACTGAGCCAGAAAAAGATACAATGGAAGAAATACTTAAAGCTATTACTACACTTTCTACAAAAGTGGATAGTATGGATAAAGAGTTACAAAAAATAAAAAATATAAGACAGCAGCATGCAGAGCTATGTCAATCGGAAGACAAAAAACTTCCAGAGCTATGTCAATCGGAAGACAAGAAAATTCCAGAGTTAAAAGGAGACGATGGGAAACTCCATAAAACCCATGACAATGTTTGTTTAAATGCAGCTATAGCCAGCACATCTACAACGAAAGGAGTCAGTGGAATAAGATATATAAATTCAAATATGAACAAAATATTCGATAAACCATTTATTTCAAAAAATCAAAAAGACCAATTATTTGTACCACCACAAACAACTACTTATTCAGAAAGCTTAAACCAAGATAAAAAAGCCTATAACCACATAACCCGTTCATATATTGAAAACCTATATAAAATCCAAAATTATTTAAACTCAACACCAAGATCTACAACTACCAAAGATCCTCATACTGATTTTATAACACAAAAACTACAAGGATATAATAAGTTAATAGCGCAACCAGGTACTAATGCAAACTTAGTAAAAACTTGTTATAGTTATGAATTACTTAGCACAGTTTACACCCAAACAGGAGAAGAAATATCAACTATACCAGAGTTATACAAAGCATTTATGAACTATAAAAGAATTACTAAAGGAACATTGTTTTATATAAAGTTTTATTCAGCACCAGCAGAGATATTATTTGATGAAATAAAGCCAATTATACAAGTTGTAAAAATTGGTTTGACTAGAGATATGATAATTCCGGAAGATATTGGAGCTCAGCCAGAAATACCAAGAATTGAAATACCAGAATTCTACGCAAACAAGAGAATTATTGGAATAGCAACTATTCTAAATGAACTAACCAATAATTATTTAAATGGAAATTCAGTATGGAGCTATTATGTACGAGAACAAGTTATGATATACTCAAATTCTAGAGAAGTTAGAGAACAAGATATGGAAGAGATACGCCAATGGATACTCAGTTTACTCAAGCCAGAGCAAAAACCAACAACAAGAGCATTAAGGAAAGATTTTATTTCAGAAAACTTATTAACCAGATATTGCAAAATTATTGGACAAAAATATCCTGACCATATATGTTCAAAATGTCAAGGAGAAAATAATGTAATCCCAGACATCCAAATAGAATAAAGATATGTGGAAAGAAGAAGAAAAAGACAAGACAAGATGGGATATAGATAAAGATAAAGAGATAAGAAGATAAAATTCTCTTTTTATAAAGTAAAGAGATAATGTAAATAAAGTCAAAAGTGTGTTGGCCATTATAAAAAGCAAAGGCCACTATGTAAAAAAGTAAAGTTTTTTGTTGTTTTGTGTCGGCCAAATATAAATAGGCCATATGTAAAGTTTGTGTCGGCCACTAGGCCAAAGTAGTAAATTTTCTTGTATAAATAGAGGACCTTACCTCATAAATAAAATCATCAATTTCTCTCATCACTTTCTCTCCTCACTTCTCTCTACATCAAATTCTCTAATTCCGCTTCTAAACCCCTTATTAATGTAAAGAGGAGCATAATTTCATAAAAAAACATGGTACTGCCTGACAAGGCTTCATTGAAACGAGTATAAATTTTACTCTGAATTTTTGTTTGACACGAACTTGATAGTGTTATAAAGAAGACTCGTAGCTCTTTCGTTTGATAGGCTAATAGTCACCTGCCTCTTCATATTCGAAGATATGTAATCGTTTGAATTTGAGCGAAGTAAAATCTTATATTGAATATCAATAGATAAGGATGCTTTCAACTCAACTTGGTGCTAGAGGATTCTTATGACCTTAATTCATCTCCAAATCTCTTTTAACACTAAAGAATTGACCTTAACACATATGCACAATAAAGAATCACCTGATATGACCCTATACACATATAAAGAATGGTTCAAATTTTAGTCTAGAAACTTACGGGGTGTTACAAAAAATGCTATTTGAAAACTTTCTCGTTTAATAAAACTAATTAATATCATATTCGTTCTTTTAAGTATAAAGTTCACAATAACAAACGAAAGTCATGATAAATAATTCTTTATTTTTTATTACAAGTCTTGAATTTGAGAACGGCTAAATATCGAATCATCTTTGTCAAATAGCAATTATCTCCGAATATGAGATTTTATGATGCAAAATAATTCAAATTAAATCGGATTATCAATACAGATATCATGGGTGAGATTTTAAAAAAAAATAATTTAAAACCGTATCCAACTGCTCATAAAACAAACAAATCAAATCTTATCAAAATTTTGCAACAATGACAAGAAAAAGAAATAGAATATTATAAATTTGCCGAAGTGGGCATCTATATATACATCTGAGTAAATTAAACCAAATGTATTATAATATTTACATAGAGTGATTATATATATTGGTGATAATATTTAATTATATGATATGGAGGTTATTACCAAGATTATTTCCACTATATAAAACAATTTTATGAGACATTAACCATATCAAGATTTGGCTATTTCTCAAATATACAACAAAGTTTAAGTCATGGCTAGAATTATTCTACTTTATGTTGTTGCACTTCTCATGATATTTCCACTATTTTGGAGCCATGGAAATGCAACAACTCCTCGTAAATTAGGGGCACGTCATAACGCAGTTACAACAACTCCTCACAAACTAAGGGCACGACAATTTGGGACTACATGCCTGAAAAATACAAATTGTGCGATTTCAGGAGGATCAAGTTCTAAAGGTGAATCAGGACAAGTGTATTCTACCATTTCAAGTTCCTCAGCGAATCCTCGCGCACTAGGGTCACGCCACAATGCAGTTACAAGCTTATCAAATACAAATGAAGCAACTTCTGATGGATCAGAAAAGCAGGATTTCCCAATTTTAAGTTTGTTAGCTCACACAAATGCAATAACTATTCCTCTAGTGGACCCTACTATATTCACAAATGAAGTAAAACCCCACAAGCATGGGGCACGTCAGACCCCAATTATAATTACAAGCTTACCAAGTACAAACGAAAGGGCTAATATTGGTGAATCAGAGCTCCATTCTTTTCCCATTTCAAGCTCGTCAATTACACATAGAGTATCTCTTCGCTTTCCTCGCGATCCAGATACAAGATACGTGTCATCAACTATCAACTAATACAAATGAAACAACTACTTGAAGATTAGAAAATTCTCCCCACCCCCCCACACATCCCCACACAAATCACAAGCAAGTTTGTCAACCAGTACAATTTGAAGTAACTTCTAATAATTAGTGGCTAATTTAGCCCACAATGTAACTTCTTACTACATTGTGTTGTATTACTACTATATAATATCTATGCATTGTGTGTTTTTGTGATCTCTATTTTATTCTCCTTAGTTTTAATTTATCTTTTTTACTTTTATCTTTCGTCTCATTCAAAAAGTATATAACCTTTTATATTGTGTTTATCAATACTTTTGATTTTTCAACTTAGCCTCAGATCACATTTATGCATCCAATTTTGGATGTGCACAAGTAGACACTTAAACTTGTATAAAATTGAACAAATTAAATAGACACACATGTCCTATGTAACATCCTACATGACAAGTTGCGTCATACATGATATCCCACGTGTATTATTGTAACACCTCAGAAATCAGACTTAAAAATGCAACAGAAAATCACCTAAACTAGTGAACCACGACATGGTTCATGGACCGTGATAGGGTCCACGGTACAATAACCTGCTCGTGGACTTCAGCACCCTCCAGCAGAGGTGGACCACGGGATCTTCACTTGTCGTGGACCACCTCACGGGTCGTACTGGTGCCGGTAGTGGAGAGTCAGAATCCAAGACGGGATGTGGTCTTGATGACGGGCCGTGGGAGGGTCTGTAGACTTGGTCCAGCTGACCACCAAACCAAGTGAAGAACCACGTTGACCTTTACAGTCCGTGGTCCTTCACATGGTCCGTGGTAGGGCTCGTGGTCGAAGCTCCCAAACTCAGCAACTACTAGACCAAGAACCACGACCGGGATGGACCGTGGGTCAGTCCACAAACCGTTAGTCAGCCCGTTGGTTGGTCCCGTTAGACTTTTAAATCAGGAGTCGTTTGCTCTTTTTCCTATGTGTTGGACCCCTAAACTACGTCATTTAACCCCTAAACTATGTAGTTTTGGTCAGTTTTAGTATAGAAACTAAATTAGAACCTAACCTAATCAATTATTAACCAAATATTCATCGATCTTAGAACAAAACAAGAGAAAAAAATCAAGCAGCCCTAGTTCAAGAAAGCAACAAGGTTTTCTCAGTTTCAGCCCCAAAATCGGAAATTTCTCCATGAAATTCGTCACAAGGTATGTGGGATGTCACTAGTGGGTTCCTTTCATACATTAGGTACTAGAATTCAGTCAGGTTCTTGATTCTCTATATCATGTTAGACTTAGGGTTTCTAGAATCTCAGAATTTATATTGTGATTCAGTTGTTAGACTAATCCAAATCAAATTATCATGTATTCGTGGAATTATCTCTTAATTCTTTATTTAAACTTAAAACTCTAGTCGTGTAGATTCGTTTAGTTCATGAATTACACTTGCTAGGTCAAATTATTCAAATATACATGTCTCAGATAAGAATGCTTTATTATTAGTATATAATTGTTGCATTTTCATAAGCATGTCAATATTTTAAGCTATTTAGTATTACATTAATTTAGTCATAATGTGTTAATTAAATAATCAGTTGGGAGTAGGTTTAATACCAAGTGGACTAAGGGTCAGTCACTCTCATAGTCCCTACGTACCCCCAAGGTTGTAAGTACCCTATGTAGGCATCAGTTTAGTGATCATGCTAGTCATGCCTTTATACCTATGGCAAGGTAGATTAGGTCCTCTCAATGGGGCGTATACATCGTACTCCACATTTAGCTCATGTGGTTTTATATCGGTCATTACTAGCTCCCTCAGTCATATTCTAGTGCAATTGACTAGGTTATCATTACATTTCAGTATTCAGTTTCATGTTATAAAATTGGTCATTGCATTCAGTTAGTTCATGTTCAGTATATTCAGTATAGTATCATGTTTATCTCACATCATTGTTCAGTTATGTATATTGTTCAACTTTATTCTATCCTGCATGCTCAGTACCTTTCAAGTACTGACGCATACTCCACGTTATATCTTATCGTGATGTAGGTTCAAATCCTCAGCTTTCATATCACACATAGATCAATTTTCGATCTCCATTTCAGCATCATCAGTAGTGACTCCTCATTCCTCGAGGACGATTGACATGATTATGTTTTCTTCTATTAGTCCTTAGTTTCACTTTTTGCTAGATTTAGCTGGGGGCATGCCCAGGGGCGGATCCACATTGGGTCCAGGTTGTTCACCCGAACATCCTCGGCAAAAAAATATACGATATATATAAGGTAAATTTTCTGTGTTTGTGTAGATGTATACATTTTGAACCCCCTCAATAACAATTAAAATTAGATGACTCAATGATAGAACCCCTGAATATTAATCTACATGCCCCAGGTTCGAATCCCATCAACAACATTTTTATTTTTCGAACCTCCGGAACAAAAATTCTGGGTCCGCCACTGGGCATGCCCAATATCTCTAGTTAGTTAAAGGCATATTTCAAACATAGACAGGTTCAACTTTAGTGTCTGAGTTTTATTTCAGTATCTTAAACTCTTCTCAGTTTTATATATATTCAGATAGTATTTGGTATTTCCCATCATTTCGGTTGATCTCATGATTTAAGCTTTTGCATAGTACTTTCTTAATTCAGTTATCTTTAAGTATGCTTATGATATGCCAGTAGAGTCAGGTTGGGGTCACTCGTGATCCTAGGTTCCGTGTCCGCGTTCTGGGGTAGCTCGGGGCGTGACAATTATGACACGTGGAACTCATGTGTCTATACTTGCTCAACTTTATACAACTTTAAGTGTCTACTTATTCACATCCAAAATTGAAGAACATAAATTTGAAATGAGACCAAGATAAATGACTCAAAGTTATATTATGCATAAAAAAGTTCTACAATTATTAACTATTTTACCATTTAATTATTCATATATTAATTCAAACCAATTCGTACCTCTATGTATGTCTAGTCTAGCACACATCAAAGATAAAAGGGAAAAGGGTCTGATATACCCCTCAATTTTGTCATTTGGAGTTGATATATCCCTCATTATGAAAGTGGCGCATATATACCCTACTGTTATACAAACAACTCACATATACCACTGTCATTACAAAATGAGCTCACTTATACCTTTCATTTAACGGAAGTTAAAAAATTAGTTTTAAATTTATATTTTTTACTTTTAATTTTCTTAAAAAATTATTTAGGGGTATATATGATTTTTCTATCAAAGTTCAAGGTATATTTTAATTTTTTCACTCATAAATTATTTTTTGACTTCTTTTATTATAATTATTTGTGTTTCTTATTTTTATTTTACTTTTTTCTTTCATTCCTCAGTGTAGAGAAAAAAAAAAATTAACTGCTCTTTTGTCTATATTGTAATTTAATTTTTGTATTCGAAGAAAAAAAATTGGTCATCTACAATAAGTTTTACAAGAATATTAGTGAAACATATATAAATTTGATTATCAAAATAATAATTCTAAATTAGTATTGAAACAAAAAAAATTCAAAAAAAATATGTTTGACAAGGATTCCATTTACTCATATAGGATTATATTTTTTAGAAAAACAATAAAAAAACTAGATTAAAATTATTATTTTTTATTTCCGTTAGAGGAAAAGGGTATATGTGAGTCATTTGTATATAAGTAGGGGTATATATGAGTCACTTTCATAACAAGGGGTATATTAGCTCCAAATGACAAAGTTGAGGGGTATATCAGACCCTTTTCCCAAGATAAAATGAAAGAAATCACTCAAGTTTGACCATATCGATAGCTAGGTGTAAAATCTTGTCTATTGAAAGAGTTAAAATAAGATGAGATATCAACATAAATTGCATGGAACTAAGTATATAACTACATTGTCTTGAAAACTTACCATCTCTTTCGAACTTAGATTATTTAGCCTGAAATCGAACATCAGGAAAGAAAAAGATTCATATAGATATCTAACTAGTTGGTATTAAGACTTGGTCACATTGATATAATAATTTTCATTAGATTCAATATTTGCTAGCCGTCCTTTAACCGAGTTAAAGATTTACATATTAACAGAAAATATAGAAAAAATTCGAGTGTTATTATTGAACGTAAAATATTAAATATATATTGGGATAAACCGTTCCAAACAGAGCGAATTGGATGGTAAAGAGTCGTAGAGTTGATCCTAATTACCATTATTTTATTTTGTTAAAGTATTAAAGAAACATTTTAAAAAAATATTACATAATACAATAAACATCCAATTGCTCACAAGAAAACAAAATAAATCTATCAAAAGGTTCGAAAAAACAATGAAAATAAATATTAACTCTTAATTTGCCGAAATGGGCATCTAATAATACATTATGTACATTTGAGATTATTATATGTATAATATTTAGAGCTGTCAATATAGGCTAGCCCACCCCATCCGGGCTAACCCATACAGGCTTTGACATTTTACGGGTCAGGCCGGGCTAGCTCATTTTTGGCGTGGGCCAGAAAACGGCCGGCCAAACCCACAAGTACGTGGGCTACAGGCTTGCCGGACCAGCCCATTTTTTAAAAAATTATATTTTTTTAAAATAATTATTAAATTAAGTTATAAATCATAATTTTAAAATATTATCATAAATATCGACAAAATAATATTATTTGATGCTAATGTTACTACTAGTTAATCAAATTCACAAATAAAATTAGGGATAATTTCAAAGACCTACCTCCAGGTTTTGCTCTATAACACTCACCTCCCTTGTGGTTTACGATGTTACGTCTACCCTTATTTCCATTTTCTTGTAACCATTCTTTAAATCTATTTAAAATAAATAAAAATTAATTTAGATTTGACAATTTTACCCTTATATATACAAGTTTAGATCTAATTTTCAATTATTTTTCTCTATTCGTTGGATCATGTTTCTTCTTCGCTCGTGAAAATATTTAACTAAACAAAATTTGATTGTTCTTATCAACTTTCTCTTCTGAGGAGTTCATTTTTATCTTCTATTTGAAGAAATTGTTGCTGGAAAATGATGGGTTATTGTAGGGGAAAATCTACATGAATTGATAAAGGTGAAATGGATATGAAGATTGAATATTTGGTGAAAATGGTGAGTCAACTTGAATGAAAACTTTGATCATTGTTTGATAAAAAAACATGTATTTTTGTTGATTTATTTTTAAAATATTTGTTAAATAAGTTATTTTTATATAATATTTGTTAAATAAGTTATTTTTATATAATATTTATTAATATAAAGAAACTAATATAAAAAGGGTAAAATAATCAAATCTAAATTAATTTATATTTATTTTAAATAGATTTATAGAATGGTTACAAGTAAATGGAAATAAGGGAGGTAAACGTAATATCGTAAAATCACAGGGGAGATCAGTGTTATAGAGCGAAACTTGGAGGGAGTTCTCTGAAATTATCCCATAAAATTATCTTTATAGTATTTATTAAGTTTTTTTCCAAGAAAAGGTATAAATATCTAAATATAAATATTAACTTAATTGTTTTGAGTTTGGACTCTCTCTAATTTTAAATTTTAATATTATATTATATTTTTTAATTAATTTATATTGACCCACGGGCCGGCCCTACCTATATTTCTCAAGCCCCACAAATCAACAGGCTTATTCAGGCCGGGCTAAAAAGCTCTTTTCTTAAATGGGCTTCAAAAATCTTAGCCCAGCCCTATTAAATCCCGGGTTAGGCCAGGCCGGCCCAACGGGCCTAGCCCATATTGACGGCTCTAATAATATTGAGATTGTTACTAAGATTATTTCCCTATAAATATATTTAGTTATTTCTCAAATACACAACAAGCTTAATTTAACCTATGGCTAAAATCATCCTACTTCCTATAGTGATAGCTCGACGATTGATGCAAATAAAATAACTCGTAAATTAGGGGTGCACTATAATGCAGTTACACGCTTGTCTAAGTCAAATGAAGCAATTTTTGATGGATCAGAACACAAGTATTTTTCCATTTCGAGCTCATCAACGCACTTAAAAGAAGCGATTTCACGAAAAGTAGATTCACGCTCTGGTTCAATTACAAGCCTGACAAATACAAATAAAGCAACTTCTGATGGATCGGGATACCAAGATTCTTTCTCTTCTAGCTCTTTAGTTCATACAAAGGAAGCAACTCCTCGCACATTAAGGGCACACTATAACGCAGTTACAAATTTGTGAAATACAAATCAAACAACTTCTGATGGGTCAGGATGGATATTCACCCATTTTAAGCACTACAACTCACTTAACTCTCTAGCTACTCCTCGCAAGCTAGGGACACACCATAACATGATTACAAGCTTGCTAAATACAAATGAAGCAGGTGATAGCACACTAAGGGGACGGGGAACCTAGTTTCAAGCTTGCATAATACAAATGAAGCAACTCCTCGCAGACTACAGACTCGTGTTGGTGGCATACAATATATGCCAACTAGGACAACTAAAATGACTTTTCACAACATATCTAGAGACTCCTCAATTAAGCTTAATATGTACAAATTAAAAGTACTTAATATGCTAAAGTGCTATATGTTATGCACTATATGTTGTATTATAGTATTATCAAATAATGTACTTTTGTGCTCCTCTAATATCTAAAATTGAACAAATTTCCCTTTCATTAATTTTTGGTTCAAAATCGAATTATCTTGAGTCTTTTATTAGGATAATAATTATGAAGTTATAATTAAGTTTATCTATATTCCATCTTTTAGACTCGCTTGGTTGAAAGATAAATATATTTAATTTAAATATTATAACGAGATAACTCGATTCATCTATATTTCAAAAAATCCATCATTTAGAAGGAAAAAAAAATCTCATTTTTTCCTCTAACTCCTAACGGAGTCAACATGAGGATATTTTTTAACCATACTTAAAAAAAATGGAGGGGTAAATTTAGATATATTTTCCCAACACAAGGAGTCATTAATGTAAGAGCTTTGTAAATGGCCAAAACAAATATGAGATAGATATTGCTATTTGTAAAGGTATAAATAAAATAAATAGATTTTAAAGTATTTTAATTTTTTCGAGTTTTATATTTAAACTATTATCGAATATTTATTAAAACGTATTTGAAACTTCAGCTATTGGTTACGTTTTTTTCCTACCTAATACATTCATCATTTGAAATTTGATAATAGGTACAAAACTCACTCACATGATAATTTATGTAAAAGTTCGAAAAATCAAAATGTGTTAGGTGTGTTTTTTACCCACACTTTAACTAGTGTAATCTCACGATGCTTTTGAGTCCAAAAAAAAAAAAAAAAAAATTAAAGAAGTGGATGCTAGAAACGACGTCGTTAAAGTACTTTTGTGATAACTGAAAACACAGTATAAACAAGAAGGGCAGAATTGCAGAATTAAACTTTTTAAAGAAAAAAATGTCTTCAAATTTGGTATTGGAAGTGAGGTCTTCAGCTACAGTTCCTTCTCTGCAAGTTCCAACCTTTCATCATACCCCTTTTTATTGGTACATTCTCTCTCTCTCTCTGTGTGCATTTTTGGGGGTGGAGGGGTATGTGTGTGTATAGATTCTTGAATGATAGACATAGCTGATGATGAATACTATTTGTTTATGATCTCTGATGCATAATTGAGGATACCCTTTTCATTTGAAGACTTAATTAAGTGAAAATTGGTACTATATGTGTGCGTTTTTGCCTTTTTTAGGGGTGGGGTGTGTAAAAATGCATTCTTGAAATACAGACACAGCTGGTGATTACTGTTTTTGGGGTGGGGTGGGGTGGGGGGAGGTGGGGGGATGTAAAAATGCATTCTTGAAATACAGACATTGCTGGTGATTGGGCGGTGGGGTGGGGGTGTATAAAAATGCGTTCTTCAAATACAGACACAACTGGTGATTATTGTTGTTGGGACGGAGGTGGTGTGTTGTTTAAAAATGCATTCTTGATATACAGACATACCTGGTGATTACTGATGTAACTCCAGTTCCTTCGGAATTGGTAGTCAATCCTATTTCCGGTTGGGGCAGTTGCCAATTGAATCAGATTTTGACCATTATTTTCATATCCGTAGTGCAAAAGAAGAGTCAGCTCCAAGTTGTTCAAGAATAGTGTCATTGAGTTTCTCGAACCTTTGACTGAGGATTAGTCAGTTCTATTTCGATGGGACGGGGAAGGGATATTTGTTTGGGGGTGGGGGTCTGTAAATGCATTCTTGAAATACAACATAGCTGGTGACTACTGTTGTTTGGAGAGAGGTGTGGGGGAGGAGGTGGTGGTGTATAGTAATGCATTCTTGAAATACAGATATAGCTGGTGATCAGTGTTGTTTGTGGGGGGGGGGGGGGGGGGGGGGTATAACAATGCATTCTTGAAATACAGACATAGCTGGTGATTACTGTTGTTTGGGGAGGTGTGGGTGGGCGAGGTGGTGTATAAAAATGCTTATTCCTGAAATACAGACATAGCTGGTGATTACTGTTTGTGTATGAAATCTGATGTACAAATGCTGATACCCTTCTCATTTGAAGTCTAAAGACATAATTTAAGTGAATTCTACAGCTGACCAGTTTTAGATCCTCAACCACAACAACATACCGTATGAAATCCCACAAGTGGGGTCTGGGGAGGATAGAGTGTACCATTCCTTACTCCTACCTCGTGGAGGTAGAGATGTTGCTTTCAAAAGACCCTAGGCTCAAGTGTAGCAATTCAAATTATTTATGGAAAGAAAAAAAAATTATAGTGAAGAAAACATGGCAACTAAAAAGGGAAGGAGTGCGGAGCATACAAAAAAAGAACAGTAACAACAATAGGATAGTGCGATAACCAAAACACAATAAAAACCGTTGATGATGGATATCAAAAGCAAGCAACTACAAGCTTACAATTAATACTACAACAGATACCACCAAGCCTAAACCCGTCGAAAAGCAAGACAATGTTCCACTACCTACTCTTTTTTTATGTAGTATGAAAATATACATGAAATTTGGTGCAGGAAAGATTGTATGGGCACCATTTTTATACAAAAAATGTTTGTGGAGTTTGTAGTTGAGCCAAAAAAATTCTTGGTAAATGTGAATTAATTAAAGGATTTAGCCTTAGTTTGCTTCATTATGGTGTTACTTTAGTAGGCTGAACTGGTTTAGCTGATGGCTTTTGTTTGGGGAAAGGGAGAGCTTTATTAAGTGATTTCATGAGTTTTATAAATATCTGGTAATTTTGAACTTAAGTTATCTAATGAGACTTCAAGATATGAATTTGTAACTTGTCAATCGTTTATTTGGTAAAAGCAATACTGAATGAGTAAAAAGAAAAAGAACTTGGCAATCTATGATTCATAGTATTTTTTTCCTTATTGATCCCTTTGAATTCCATATTCGAAGTTGCGATCGGATCTATAATAAAAAGAATCGGTTCAATATATTTCTTATGTACCCATAGGTAATATATTGGATTTTTATCAAATTTCGGATCAACCTATGTTGAGTGATTGCCTTCATTATGTAGTTGCTACCAAGTACCACTATTTTTGGTTTTGGATCTTCCAAATCCTTCGCGTAGGAGATCCAAACCCATTTTTTCTAATCCTTTGAGAAAAATATTCATTCTCTTCCTAAAAATAGGAGGTAGAGCCAACAAAGATTTCTTTTTCTATTCATCCTTGACCTCATTCAAGAATTGTTTTTATCCAATCCGCAGGAATTAATAGAAAAGGCAAATCCTGTATAATACACCATATCCGGCTCGGTTATTAATAGTGTGAATAGATATTGAAAACTTTCTTCTGATTCAAAATCATAGTGTAACGTGTATCCTCCCCTGTAACAAAAAATTGATTTTTGTTCAAGAATGAAATCTTATTGGAACTATCCATATCTAGTTCATCCTTTGGAACCATATCACATCCCGGATATGATGAAATAGGATGAATTGAGACGGTATTTTGTAAATATGTAATTATCTTGAATATATTAACCATTTCTTTATCTTGGGATCGCCCGGAAGGGACAAAAGAAAGATCTTGTTGTTTCATTAACTTGGAGTATCTCTATGAGCATATTCCTGCAGAAATTCTTCGCCTGTCCTAAAGATAAATGTTCATAAAGAAAAGGGAACTTTTGAAATCCTTAGAATCTATTTATGTAGAATTATTCAACCTAAGTACTTTCCTTTTCAAATTTGACATGTCTGTTTTGAATTTCCATTCACATTAAGCTTGCTTACTGAATATATATAGAGGGTTCATATAATTGACTCGGATTGATCTGGATTTGAGGCATAGTTGATTGATTGAGAAAAATTACTAGCACTAACAGTAAGTATTCTTCTGTTTGATTTTTGTATTTACTTTCTATTACAGTGAGGAAAACATCTACCTGCTATGCAAAAAGCTATGTGATGACGGACTGGCAGATCCTGATGGTTCTGATCTGTTTGTTATTTTCATTTCCAATGAGAAGAAGCAGGCAACTATTCTTTGCTTTCCCTTTGGTTACTTGTTACTGTCTTAAGAAGTTCATTAACTGCATTGATACTTCATCTCATAATGGTAATTATTGCGTTAAACTAGCAAATGGTTTGGTGGAACACAAAATAATGTGAACTGCAAGCCTTTGTGTGCAAACGGGATGTACTAACGTTAGATTAACTTGATCTTTCACATTTTGTTTACCATTTGATCATTCTTTGTAATGCATTAATCAGTTCAGTTTTTTCTCTCCATCCATAATACAGCAAAGTAAAAGGATGAAGGGAAGTTCATGTTTGAATGAATCTGAAAATGGTCCAGGACACTTAAATGAGTTAAAGATAAATTGGACGTGAACAGTCTTCGAAACTAAATCGATTCAATACTATGAGTTTGTTTCTAGTGTACTATGGCTTTCTAACTTAGTTGTTTGAATAAGGAGAGCGACAGAATGGCTGACAGTTAAGTTGTACCTAGCATAATGTTTTTGGGGATGTTAATTAATAATTATATGCTTTCAGATTCCTATGTGGCATCAGAAGGCTAGCCAGCGAGCAGAGGGAGTTATTCTGTGGGACTATCATGTCATCTGTGTACAGGTTAGATTAACCTACTTTTCTCTAGTATAAACTGAAAATGGTTTACTATATGGTTTTTATTTTTCTCTACTATAGCTATTGAGATTTCATGTCCTTGAGAAAATCTGTTTGGATGCTTGCAGAAAAAGAGAAATGAGAACTCTTCGTCACTAGTGTGGGATTTAGATTCAAGCCTTCCGTTTCCATCATCTCTTGGCACTTATGTCGCTGACAGCATTCGTCCATCAATTCAGATATTTTCAGAATTCAAAAGGTAATAACTGTTCTAGCCCCAAAAAGAAACATGATTTCTTGAATTTTTTGCTCTTGAACGATGAAGAACTGTTATTTCATTTTCTTTTATAGGAGCTAGATATTTCATATTTGCTCAAATCATAAGATTCTTGATATAGTGATACAAAAGTACTACTCTTCTATGTATTGTTTTTCTCCATTCCTTCCTGAAGTCAACCCAACCTTAAAATGTTTCTAACTTTTCGTAAAATTTATGCTCTACTTAGTGAATATCATTTTTTGTTTATCTTTAAAAATTGATTTCACAAGTCCACCCTATAGGGGGTGGTCTCATTACAGAAATGCTCTTTCACTGACCTTTTTCTGAAGAAGAAACTAGAGTATGTTTTTCTTCTGGTGCTAAGCAATATTGTCGACCTTGTGCTTGGAATAAGTAGCTTACTGCAACCACATGAAGAACCAACTTTGTCCATTTCAGATTTTTTCGAATTGTGCATGCCCCTATATTCCTCCGAAGCTTCGCATCAGATAGAAGACATATGAAGGATTCTGCTGGAAACTGGATTGCTGAGCCACCATCACATGAAGCTATTGTTGCTGAAGGTAAATGCAGGAAATAAAAGTTTGCAAGATTATGCTTTTGTCATTTGTTGGTACATTTGGGAGATAAAGATAACATTGTTCCTTCGATTAATATTTTTATCCCATAACTACTCAAATGCCAACTCTAATTTGATTATTCCTTTTTTTTTTTTTTTTGTGCCAAAGTTCATCAACTTCATATAAAAAACTCAATAAGGAATGACCTTTTAGCTTGATAGTCAATTAGTTTGCTCTATATAACCTTTTGATTTGCACACTTAAACAAATTTGGAGGTGGATATCGTGCATCAAAAGTTGAAATATGTCGTTTTATGCCATACCAAACTGACTAGAAGATCGAATTTCCCCTGCTGGTTTTATTTCCAATTATCTGATCTTACCTAACTTTTCTATCTACAATGTCGCATGACTTATATCAGAACTTGCAAGTACAAGATTTGATCGCACAATTCAGCTTTCTGATTGTACTTATATTTGATCTCATTTTATGTAGTATCACTTTTCATAGTTAACTTATGGAATAGAACATATAAGAACCAGTAGAACTGAGCCTTTTGAATATTCTTTCATAGTTAAAATTGAATCGAGGAGCACATTTGCATTATATAAAGATATCTGATAGGTACTTCGTATGATTTAGGGTCTTCTGTTACAATTAGAGAGAAAACACAGAAACCTCTCGTTTGCTTGAGTTACGATTACTATTTTCATTCTGCCTTTTACTTGTACAGATGGAGCTATACACAACCTGAACGAGTACATTACAGTCTCTCCCGATGATGTAGTGAAGAATGTGGAAGCTGATACCGTCAATGTTGTTTTCTCCGAGAAACTTGGCGTTGTAATTGGTGAAGATGATTTGTTGGGATTTTTCTCTTTGATTTCCTGATGAGAGTTGAGAAAAATTTAGTAGCTTGAAAGATGAAATGATGATCTTGGATTTTTTACATGTAAAAAGAAAAAAAAGTGTCTTGTGAGATTTTTGCAAATAGTGGAAAATATTCTTGTGTTGACAAGTTTATTTTTTTTGGGGAGTAATTTTATTTTATAGAACTTGTATTAGACATTTTGATGCCCACCCATAGCAGGAGCTTAGTGCACCGAGTTTTTTTTTTTTTTTTTTATGAACATTTTCTTTTGTTGGTGAACATGGTTGAAGGAGGGAAATTTTATAGTACAGTGATTTCTTCAAAATTATACTTTCACATGAGCAGTTTTATAGCTACATTCTTTTTAATAAACATAAGTGGTCGGGTTAGTTTTCGTGTATCTCGACTAGTTCGTTGATTATTTGATATCTCCGGCTAGCATAGGTCATAGATAACTCTGTATGTCAAGGATTAGATACGAGTAGCACTATCATTTTTTTTTCACTTTGATCATTTTTAATTCATTTATGATACAAGTTTAATATATATTATATGTGAATAATTTATTATTCACATATAATACAAGTTTTAATGATTGATAATACATTTATAACACATTTTAATACACTTATAATACAATGTGTCAAATTTTTACTAAACAAACATAATATATTAAAAAAAAAATTATAATATATATATATTGCATACATAATTCACTTTTAATACATATTGCAGATTTGACATAATATTACTATAAATGATAATAAAAAAATATCGCTAAAATCAGTAATTATAATGTACTAATTCATTTAATTTTTCCTAAAAAAAAATATATCTTATGAGCGTAAACAATGACACGTTTACACAATAAAACACATAGAAAGCACTATTGATACTCTTAGCCTTATTTCATGTGGATTATTTATTTTTAATATGTTTTGAAAAAATATATATTTCTTTCATTTGAAAACTCCTTTTTAACTTTGAACTTCCAGTGTTCGACTTAATGACATGCTCTGATAGTCATATAAATATAAAATAACTATTTGATTTTCTTTCTTGCTTTCTCTTTGAAGTGGGAAAGGACTATATATTTGTCTAATTTTGATAAGTCTGACAATATGTATTTTAAATCATAAGTTCTAAAGATATTTTTCGTTATATGATACATGTTTGATTGCCTTCTTAAATTATATGTGCATTCAAGTACCATCATATCAAAATAAACAGTGCTATTATTTTCACCAGTCATGCACTACATCAAAAATTATTATTAGCAGCAATTAATTCTTAATTGTCACTAAATATGTAATTTTAGCGGCCATTAACATTCTTTGTGATATTGATTCTAATGACACTTAACTAATACCGTTAAAGACTTTAACATCATTTATTAATGTCTATGTCTATTGCCGCTAAAATTTGTTTGAATTGTAGTGATAAGGTTGATTTCCATGCATTTTATGGGCCAAATAATACCATCAGACACTGTAGGGTAGTAAGTAGTACTCCACAACAAATTTTTTTTTTTAACCTTGTTCTAGAATGGACATATAGATATTGATGCAATAAAAAAATTTGAGAGACCTCAAGCATAAATATGCTATTATCGGAGATATCAAATTATTTAATATAAATTTAAATTAATTAAGCTTTAAAATAAGTATCAAACGATCGAGTAGAATCTCCTTATATAACTATAGGCCAAAATAATTCTCCTATGAATTGTGAGATAAGTGGTAATAATTGATTCAAAGGTCTCTATTGCACTAAGAGTGTGTTTGGTATGAAGGAAAACATTTTCTGGAAAATGTTTTTCAATTTTCTCATGTTTGGTTGGGACAAAATCTTGGAAAATGTTTTCCAAATCAACTCATTTTCCTCAAAATTAAGAAAAATGACTTCCCTTCAAAAATTAAGGAAAACATTTTTCAAACTCTCCTCCAATTTCAAATTACATTTTTTGGGGGGGGGGGAAATGTCAATTTAAAAAAAAATATTTTTAATTCAAAATTTTATTTTTCATTTGATCCCTAACCCCCCCTCTACCCACCCACCCTCGGCCAGCCTCCCCACCCCCACCCCCATCCCAAAAAATTAATTTTGTTTTTTAAAAATACTATCAACTTCAATTTTTATTTTTTCACTCCTACCCCCTCCCCCTGCCCCATCCACTACCCCTCCCCATCCCACCACCACCACCCCAAAAAAATAATAATTTTATTTTAAAAAATATTTTTAATTTCATAAATTATTTTTTACTCTAGTAAAATAAAAGATGTCTCTCAAAAAGATTTCCGGAAAATATTTTCTATTCACCAACCAAACATGAGAAAAAAGTCCAAAATCTACTTATTTTCCAAAAAAAACATTTCTCTAAGAAAACATTTTCCATGAAAAAACATTTTCCTCCATACCAAACACACCCTAAGTGTCACAATGACTCGATGAATGCTGTATTTTGTTTCTTTTTTTCATCATTGGGTTGGGCACTTGAACTAATAATTTATTCTTTTTATAATCATGGAAACTTTATTTACTAATTGTATTTAATTATTAAAATACAAATTACAAGTCCTTTTTGGCTAAATAAAATCTATATATTATAATATTTATCTGTTACAAATTTTGGCTTGCATTATTAAAACAACTATCTTCATGTTTGGTAAAATAATAATCAACCAATCTCCATAAAAATAGAATTTCTATTATTACGAGTTTTTGATCAAAATCATTCTTAAACTATACCCCTAACTTAAAGTGTACCCTTAAATATCATTCTTAGTAGAAAACATCTTTCAAGTATTTTAAAGTGAATAATTTTCATCCTTCTATTTTAATTTATCAGAAATATTTGATATTAAAAATATTATTAGTTGAAATATGTTTATTTTCAATTGAATATGCTAGAAGTGTTGTTTGTTGGAAACTTTCGCTTCTAATAATGTAGAAAGAAACTCAAATGCGAGAGATAATCAATATTTTGATCACTTCAATATCAGATTGACTCAAAAAAATTATTGATCTAAATACAATTTGGCTATGAAAAAGGTAAAGATAATTAAGCTTCAGCTTCTTTTCGTTACTAAATAAGAAAAATAGCACCTTCCAAACATTTTTTTTTGCGTAAGCAATAATATCTAAGATTTTAAATATTTTTTTCAGGAACTTCATATATAACAAGTAATTAAATTATGCAGGAAAACTTTTATTGATGGTCACGTAACTGCTCATGTTTTTGTAGGATCCCTTAATTTTTTGAGGAAATTTAACATAAGAATGAAAATTGCTCACTTTTAAATACTTAAAGGATGTTTTCCGCTAAGACTGATACTTGAAGGATGTAATTTAAGTTTGGGATATAGTTGAAGAATGTTTTTGGCCAAAAACTCCTATTATTACCAATAACAAATTTAGAGATTTTGATCAAATATTTTGAAATTTTAATAAACTATTATGACAAAAAAATATTAAATAAATATATATTTTTATCATTAAAAGAATTTCCTTCTTTGTACAAAATGTGATTGAGCTTAGAATTTGATATCTTATTATTCATAACATTCAAATCTTATTTAAATGTAACAACTACAAAAATTTCAAACCCAACATACTATTACAAAGAAGTCTGATTGTAACAAAAGTTTGTCCGTAATCACCTTATAATACCTAAATATTATTTACATCGACAATACATAATCGCTTAATTCGTAAAAATAAATAAAAACTCTGCTCTCACCCCCACCCCAAGCCCCAACTTATTTTTTTAATTTTTTTTTAACTTGTTTGATAGTTTACCTGGCAGAAGAGTAAGATACCTGGACCCATTAAGCAACACACATAAAATATCATTTCATTTTCATTGAGAGTCACAAACTCAAAAAAATAATAAAAATCAGAATCTTTACAAACAAAGAAACTAAATGAACTCACAAATAAATAAAAATAAAAATAAAATAATCTTTCCTATCCAAACTCCACACTCCCTCTTCTCTTTTGCCCATAACTTTATTATATGAAATCTAACACAAGATTCACATGCTGAATCAGAAAAACCAGCAGAAGATTTCTTCTCTTGAAAAGCTGAAAAAAATGGACTTTTTGATTGCCCCAACTGAGACATACTAAAGATCCCAACTTGTTCAGCCTCATCACTTCAGGCATTGATGGAAAATACAAGAACAGCATCAAGCCTATCCCTTTCTTTCTCCTCTGCAGACTTAACCTTTAAAGCCATTTTTCACAAAAATCAATACCCAATAAAGATATTTGCATCCTCAAGATCTTTACAGAAAGTTTTATAAGCATTCTCATCTCTAAGTTCCTCAACCAAATACCCACAACCTCAAAAGAAGCAAACTCACCATTCTTGTTCAGTGTCTGAACAGCAGCAGTGAGAGCTGACTGGTACTGGCTTCCAACACCACATACACTATTGTTTCACAGTAGCAAGACCTTTAAGGTTTCTGGTACAATCCTCCTAACTTCTTGAGTTGTTTGTGTAAACAACCATTACCAATAGCATTACATTGGAACTTTTTGGTGATTTTGAGAAAGTGGGGTTTGTTTTCGTGAAGAAAAAGAGTGAAGAGAAGTAATGCTTTTGAGAAATTGATGAAGGTGTTCTACTTTTGAGTTTGGTAATGTAAATGGTGAAGAAACCAAAGAAGCCATAGCTCAAAAACTTGACAAAGATTCAAACTTTAACCTCTTTGGTTCTTGATTACACACAAAATGTACACAAAAAACCAAGAAAAATCAAATCTTTGTAAAAACCAAAAAAAAAATTAAAAATCTTGGGTTGTGGAAGTTTTGATTTTTAACACTTCTACTAAAAAAAGACTTGATTTTTGAGTGAAACTCCAAAGTTTCTTCCTCCTTTTTTTCCTTCTCTAAGGAAGATGAGGTTCTTGAGTTTATAAGTGGCTGTTATGGAAGTTTAGGAGAATTTGAGTGAAAAATATAAGATGTTTTTTGAGTTTTTTTAGTGGTGAAACATAAGGACACGTGGCAACAAGGGTGTGCATTTACAAGAAAATGAAAGTTTGTACATTTTTTGTTGTCTTCTAATCTGATTTGGGGTCATGTTTGATGATGATTCTTGGGTTCCTATTGGTTAGCTTAGAT
>CM040621.1:8630582-8733499 GCA_022817965.1 Solanum lycopersicoides | reverse complement strand
TCAAGAATTCATCAAAATCCCAACAATTAAGATTATGAATGAAACTCCAAGAAAATTAACCAAGAATTCAAATGCTTAAAACTCAATAACTAAAATTGAATTTAAATAGCATGATAGGCATGTGGTGAATGAACCCAGCACTATGTTAACTTATATACCCTTAGAGATCACACCCTTTGGCGAAACAATTCTCGTTTCGCAAGAAATTCTGATGAACGCTTTGAATCTTCCCTCCTTTCTCTTCATTTCTCTTCTTGAACTTTCTTCTAAAATACCAAGTGTAATCATATTTTTTGAAACCTGACTTCAAACAAGAATATCTCCTTCAACAAATTCGCAAATTAGAAAACTCGGTGGCGTTGGAAAGAGGATTCGAAAACCTTTAGTTTGACATCATATGTTCCAGCTAAATTATCGTGTACTTAAAATTATGGTCTTTTGAAGTTGAATCTAAACTCATAACTTAAGGATAACTTGTAATATTAAATTTGGTTCTTTCCCCAAGTAGTTCATTCTAAATTAGCTCTTTCAAATACCGTTGTGTTAAACTAAGAATGATCAAGGGACATGGTATAAAAAGTAAGGTAATTAGACACAACGATAAATTTGGAAAAAGTGAAAAATTGTACATATCTCTTAGAGGGAAGAAATATAACTAACAACAACGGTGAAATGACTTTCTCATGACTAAATAAACTCAAAATTGGAAAATACACTTGTGAATAATTATAGAATTAATTGAGGTCATAAGCGAAAATTTGCACAATCCATGAGATTTTAGCTCCTATATATCTCTATCCAAACACATGAAATGCAAATGAGAGACATTACAAGATAGAAAAAACCACGGCATTTCCAAGAAACAATTGATAAAAAAATGGAAGTAGTATCTATCTCATTTCATGGAAATCACCACTTCGAGAAGAAGGTTACTCCCAAAAGATATAGAATACTTTGAAGTTGTTTAACCGATTGTAGTTATGATTAATGAGGAAGAGGGAGCTCACGAAGAAGATGTAAAATTGACTCACCAGGTTAATTTTATTGCTTATGCAGATGAAGAAAAAGAGAACGAAGATTTGGGACCTTTCCCTATTGAACATCATGAGTTTGCTAGTGCCTTGTGTTATCATTGGGATATCATCTACTTGCTTCATTTGGCTCTTTATAAGCTGTGCTATCTATGTAAGACTTAGTCCTACCATATTCAGAGGTATTCCATGACTTAAGAAAATTATATGTTTGTAAATACTCTTTCAGGGATGATCTTCTTGTTTTTCTTCTTCCTCTTATTAGTAGTCTCATTAGGAAGACTAGATTTTTGGAACATTTTCAATTTTTAAGGTATGTAATTTATAAAAGAATTAATATTCGAATGATTTGGATCACACATCATTAGAGTTTGCACTCATTTTCCCCTCTTCTTCTTGTTTTTCCATCAACTCAATTACTTGCGTATCAAAAACTTATATAAAATCATACAAGTACCACATAATAGATTGCTCGATGAAATGTATGATGACATGACCAAAGAACGGGGTAGTAGAACTTACAAGTTTCCAGAGGAGCATAACTTATCTGCAAGAGTAGAATAGAGTTTTAATTACGTACAGTAGATGTTGGGTACATTAGAAGAGTGGATATGAATATGTGGTCTGGAAACATGTACTGTATTTCCTCCCCTTTATATCATAATTTAATTTTTCAGTAGAGTCCAAAGATGAAAAATACTTCAATCGATAAGCTTTTATGACACCTTTCTCAATCACTCAATAAAGGATTTACAATTTAATACTATTTTTTAATCTATGGACTTTTTTGGAATGGAGTTAGCAGTCCTTCCCTTGTTTTTTTGTCCTAAAGCATTAATGTTTTAAGTTCTAGTAGTAGGTTACTTCTTTGTTAGGAGTAGGGTAGTTATTATGTTCTGAATCCTAGAAAAAAAGAATAGAAAAGTATTCCTCCACAATACTATTATCATGGATTTGATCCAATTCTTGTCCTTTAATTTAATCCTCAAGGTATCATTGAATCTTATGATCACACTGTCACTACAATCTCTTCTTTTGGTCAGCCAATATTATTCTTTAAGATAAACTCATCTCAATCAAATTCTTGGAATGCTCTTCTTTAGACTATCTTGAGTTAGAATATACAACTGCTATTGGTAGGTGATTATATATGAAGGGATGTCTTAGTAGAATACAACATCAAATGTTGTGCTATCATTTAATGTGAAACATGAGATCAAAACAATTTTATAGGTGCCTATCTTCCTGGGAGATATGGTGCCTTAACTCATATAAAAGATAAGTTATGTTATGTAACTGCTTATAATTACTATGGGTTGGATAGGCACATGTACAGTTGGTGTGATCACATTTTCACATTGAATGCTAGTACATCATTTGACGTTGTATTTAAGGAAGTCATCGATTCATATAAAATCCCCTACTAATAACAATTTATACTCTAAATAAAGACAGTCTGAGAAAGAGAACATCCAAGAATTGATTGATATTAGTAAATCATAAAAAATACAACCCGATAATCAAGTGAAGGAATTTAAGGAGAATGTGATAATGTATTTTTATATTACCATGAAGATCAAATGCAAAAAAAAACTATTAGATCAAATCCATTATAATATTATGATGAGTAATGATAAGTTGCCAATAATGAGTTACAGGATTACCAACATGATAATTATCCCACCGCAACAAAGGGGCAACCTACTACTGGAACATAGAACTTGATTCTTTGGGACTCGATTCGCAGAATAGTCTAGAGACAAAATGAATTAGGATAAGACTTAAAATACATATACGTTGTTTGATAAAAGTATTTTAAAAAGTTTCTGAATAAAGTGCTTTCTACTATAATAATAATGGACTAACTATATATCTAATGATTTCATCCTTTGGACACTGCCCGAAACTTTATTTATGATTTAGAGCGAAGAAAAGACACACAGTTTATTGTCCATGTATTTAATCTTTACGCCTCTCTTGTAATGTACTTGAAAGATATTTTTGACACAACTCAAACTTCAATCAGATACCAACATATGGTATGAACACCGGATAGAAAATAAAAAAAAGTTCACTTCTAGTGTCTAACGTCTTCCTTGATGGTCAACATTTCTAGCAACTTCTTTCATGGTGTTTTACAAATCAAAGTTGCCTACCTAATAAACAATAAAATTTTCAAATTGATCAGTAATTCCACTCACGTGATAGATTTTACTACTTGCCAAGAACCTTGGCCTTAGATTATGACATAAAGATTCCTCAACCGGAGCACGCCATAAGAATAATACTTTTTACACCAAATCTCATGATTATAAAGGCGGAGATTCAGATTCCTTTATACCCCACAATTTTTTTTTAATGCATTCTTAATTATTGAATAAAAACAATTTAGGTTTTACAAAATTCTTAAATATAATATATATATGATTTGACAAAGTAAAAATGAATATTCAAATTTTAAAACAAGTGGGTTTAAGAAATAATTTTGATATTGGTAGGGTCAAAAAGCCGCAAAGCGAAAGACACAGTTGTAGACCGAAGTGTCCAAGAAAGTAGGACATGTAGTAACAAATTTGAGGTACAAAAAAGACGGTAAGGAAGACAAGTGGAACAATAAAAAAACAGCTAAGATACAGAAATTTAACGGTGAAAAACACATGGTGGTACTGAACATGTAGAGTGATACATCGTCAGTAACAACACAGCATCTACTCAGCATGATTTAATTATTGCGTAATTTGAGTTATCACTTTAACAAAATAAAAACAAACTTGCTCTATAAATACTATACATTTCTCACAAACTTTACATATTCATTTGAGAGAGAATTAAAAAAAATTTATAAACACACAAAAAAATTTCTTCCTCCGCCGCCCACCGTTGCATGGCCAATAAAGTTTTTTGTCCGAAACTCCTTAAGAACCTCGGATTTCATGTCCGCCGTTTAAACTCAGCTCCGTCACCTCTTTCCGCCGTACCACCGTTAAATTTTACTGGCGATTTTAACGCCGTACCAAATTTGGTGGAACCCGCACAACAAATTAACACAACCCTTGACCACCACCACCTCCACCACGACCATAACAACATTATCAATTTCGATGATGTTAAGGAGCTATTCTATGGCGTTCCGACCACGAAACTGATTCGATCTTCGATGACGTTACAAATGGCTGCTATTGAACCCATGGTTGATTTGGGCATGTGGGTAATGAATTCTAAACTTATGGAAATGCCTGTTTTTAGGGAGGTTATGCTTGGGTTTGTTAAAAATACATTTTATGAACATTTTTGTGCCGGCAAAGACTTAACGGAAGTTAGACGGACCGTTACTAATCTATCTGATTCTGGGTTAAAAGCCATGCTTGATTATGGGGTGGAACATGCCACCGATAATCAATCTTGTGAACAGAGTACGGCGGCCTTTATTCAAACCATTGAATCAACCAAATCACTTCCAGAATCTTCTGTAAGAATTTCAATAATATTCTATTTCTATACTTTCTGTTTCCAATATTTATGAATTTCATTTTTTTTTTTTTTGTGAAACAGGCAAGCTTTGTGGTTGCAAAGATAACTGCAATTTGTACCCCAAGGCTTCTCAAAAGAATGAGTGATTTGTTAAGATGGGAACAGAAAGATCCATCATTTAATCTTCCATGGAAGCGAGAGTCGCTTCCACTTTTCACCGAATCGAGCCCTATTTATCACACTTCGAGCAAACCAGAGCCTCTAACGGTAGAGGAAGAACGTGATCTTCAATTAGCTCATGAAAGACTTCGGAAAATTTGCGAGAAATGTTTGGAACACGAAGTACCTTTACTAATTGATGCGGAAGACACAACAATTCAACCCGCAATTGATTACTTTGCGTATTCTGCAGCAATTAAGTATCACAAAGATGACCAGCCTTTGATATTCGGAACAATTCAAGCTTACTTGAAGGACGCCAATGAACGAATGGTTATTGCAAAAAAGGCTGCAGAAAAAATGGGAGTTCCAATGGGATTTAAGCTTGTGAGGGGTGCTTATATGTGTAGTGAAAAGGAATTGGCTTCTACATTAGGATTCAAGTCTCCAATTCACGATAGCATTGAGCAAACGCACGCTTGCTTCAATTCGTGCGCGGAGTTTATGATTGAACAGATTGCTAATGGTTCTGGTGCAGTTGTTCTCGCCACTCATAACATTGAGTCAGGTAACAATCAATTATTTTTTGATTCGTTGAAATATATAAATTTGTTCGCTATTGTCTAAACATGTATAATTGTGTGATATGTAGGAAAAATTGCTGCAACCAAAGCTATAGATTTGGGAATAAAAAATGAGAGACAAAATCTCCAATTTGCTCAGCTATATGGTATGGCAGATGGTCTTTCATTTGGGCTTAGAAATGCAGGATTTCAAGTAAGCAAGTATTTGCCATTTGGTCCTGTAGAGCAGATTATGCATTACCTTATGAGGCGTGCTGAAGAAAACAGAGGCCTGCTCTCTACATCGGCATTTGACAGACAACTCATGAGGTAAACATCGCACAAAATGAAATGAGTTATAACTTTCTAACACTCAGAACGTTGTTAATTTGATTATGGCAATGTGTTTGCAGGAAGGAATTGAGCAGGAGATTCGGAGTGGCTACTTCTTAAATTCATATTCTCAGTAAGAAAATAATAAACGAGGAAACATCACCGACTATTGTAAATAATTCAATGATGTGAGGGCAAAAATTGATGATGATGATGATGAAGATCAAAGCAACCTGGTTGGGTAAAATGCATGAGGAGGAAGTCAGTTTATTATCTTCATGTGTGTTATGAAAAATAAAAAAAAAATGTACATATTTATTTTAGGTCCACTTGTTGTATCTTTCTCCATGTGCTATTTTAGGTTCTATTATATTACTCTATAATGTAGTAGTTCCTTAAGTTGGTTCATATTTGGTATCGTGTTTTTAGAAATAGAAATGGAAGAAGGTATTCCCCATAGTGGAGCCAAAATGTTGAAATTACTAAGTGTGTATCTGTTTCTCTCTCTCTCTATTATGAAATAAATCAGATTTACTGGCCTTGATTAACATTTTGAGCTCCTTTATTAGTGTTAATATACAATTAAAGTTGCAAAAATTAGAGTAATAAGTAGAATGGCAAAGAAATTAAAAGAGCCGCAAAATGAAGAACAAGTTGTTGAAACCTCAACATCAAATTGGGGTCAATCATTATAAAACAATTTTATGTTATAAAGAAAGATCCGGCAAGTAGGCAATTGGAGGACCTACCAGAATAAAACACACAGCACCTCGTTTTAATTGGTTTATTTTAAATGTTTTGTATTGTTTGTATAAAATAAAAAAAATGTATAATATATAAACACTTATTTTTAGTTAAAAAAATAAAAATAAATTAATAATCGAAGTTAAACTTTTCAAATATAACTTGACTTATAATTATAAGCCGAAAATCAGTCGGAGCAAACTTCTAATATACTTGCTAGTTGGTTCGAAACATCAATTCTGAAAGGACATGCTGATATAAATTTTGATATTCATAGTACAAGCTTTTAACAAAACAAAAATAAACAGTCTATGATAAAGTATATATTTTTTAATTTGAAGCTTTTACCGGTTATTACTAAAAATATCATAAGCGGCTATAAACAATCATAAACAAATCAACAAATATTATACATCGATCATAAATTAGTTGTTACTAACTTACTATATGTGAATCCCAATAACCATGCGTATTACTCCGTTTTAACATTTTATCAATCCAATTCTTTTTATAATCCAAATATTATATAGTTCAAGTAGCATTTTTCAAACCCCATCACTCAAATAGACTTGAGAAGAAATTAAATTAATTGGACCCATAAATTTTAATTTTCTAGTGCTAAAAGGAGACAACTTGCACTGACCATAGTCCATAAGTAAGTATTAATGATTGAGCAAGATCTTTACGTACCACGTCGTATACTTTATTATTCCTACCTAATTATTAGTCAAATTGTCAGATGCAATTGATTAAAAAAAGCTATCTCAGCTGCATATATAATTCACAACTACCCTACTTTCGATCTATATTTTAATTATTTTTTTTAGGCTTAATAAAATGATTATATTGATTAATTTTTAGAGTACACTAATATTCCACGCCGTAAACATTATACTGAGGCGCTAAATTCCCTGTGGTTACCTCCAGCAATTTCGTGGAAGGTGCGGCGCATGAATAACCAAATTTTTTCTTTTTTTTACAAATCAACTGTGAGAGCTTTCATCTTTCAAGCTTTTTTGATGATTTAAATTCACAATTTTTGAATTTCAAGTGAAAATATTTATCATTCGAATAATTCACTCTTGTCTGATGATAATTAAACTTGAACCAAGTAAATTATAATTACCAAAATATACTACTGGAAATAAAAGTTCTTCATTCACGAATTACTAAAAATTTGTATTGTTGAACGCTCTTTGATTTTTATTCATTTCTATTGAACCAATTTACAGGAAAAAAGCATGAATGAGAATAGATTATCATTGTGATAGTCAGAAATATCCTGATTTTTCCGTATGAAAAATTACACTTTCTTTTTCCTAATTGAATTAAAATATCAATAACAGTATCCACCAAACATTTTTCAGTAAAAAATTTTAACAGATAGTGATTATTGTCTAAGTATAGTACCCGTTAGGCCCCAAAAACAGGGGCGGACCCAACCCTATGTCGTGGGGTTCACGTACATCCGGTAACTTCCAAAAAAATCATATGTATATATGTATATCTATTTTGAAAAACTGGTAGAAGGTGATATAGTTAACAGTGCACCCATAAAAAACATAGAAGTGCTCTTGGGCAATTGATAGAAGATAGAGATACCACCCTCTAGACCAGAGTTAGAATCCCACTTAGGCTTATTTTTATATTTGGCCATATAACTTCACAAATATATTTGGGTCAAGTTCCAATATTTTAATTTTTTTTAAAAAATTATCCCCAACTTTTATATTTTATAAAAAAAATACCATTGCAAAATCATATTTTTTTTGAGATAGACATATTTTTGGAAAAATTTGAGATCAAATATATAATGAAACTCTATCAAAAACTTCACCCAGATATGATTACCAAGAATATTTGAGAACTTGGGGCTAAATCCGATAAAAATAAGTAGCTTCCAGCTCATTTATTGTCCATGTCCCAACACCCAACTCTCACCTAACATACTCCTCCCGGTGAGAAGATAGAAAAAGAGACAAAGAATCAACGAATCATCATGTCCAAACAAATCTCTTTCTCTCAACAACTACCAAACACATTCATTTGTACGTACTTTGATATTTGCTTCTTTCACAAATAAAGTAATTGTCAACCATTTCATAATCGAGGTGGTTTTTTAATCAGAATTTATATAAAACTTTCACTATTAGTAAATAACAAATTAGCTACCGACAAAAATTTTATCATGCTAAGACCCGTAATAAATTACACGAAAATTCGATTAGGTAAACTATTTAAGCAACGGATTTTCTAGGAACTATCAATCAAATTCCATCATATTTTGTACTGTTTCGTTTGTAAAGAAATACTCCCAAGTCACTAACAAGTAATCTTAAAGTGAGTTAATTCAATTCTCAGTTGATTATTTTTTTAAACTTTTACCTTCGCGATAAAGGGTTCAATTTCAAGCTTGTGGAAAAAAACAACATAATTTACGTTGCATTACTAATTAGGGCAAGCATCAATCCGAGTCTAGAAACATGTTTTGTTAAATAAAAGAGATGAGTCATGGACAGCTAGCTAGCACATTTCTGATGTGTCACAAACTCAGCAGATATTATCAACACAATTAATACATGCATCAAAAAGTTTGGCAGTAAATGACTCATTATTGTCTTCTGCCAAAACGTGGAAAGAGTCCTTTTTATTAATTTTTTAAAAGAATTACTTGAATTGTCCAAAGGTAATGCTAAATGGCCAAAAAATTTTGGCCAGAAATGTAAAAAGACTAAAATAATCTTATTTTAAGTTTTACATTTATTTCCTCAATACTTTTCCCTTCAAACAAAATTAATTTTTGTCTATTTCCCAAACTCCTTATACTACTAAATATTAACTATTTGGCTGCCAATGAAAATGAAAAATATTTTTTTTGTGTGTGTAGTTTATCTTTAAAAATAAGTATTGTTTAATTAATTAAAAAAATGTACACTTTAATTAAAAAAATATTTTTGTAATTTTATTTTTATACATTTATATTTTTTTATTATATAGCAAATTATGTTCTACATATACCCCTCCTCCAAACTCAATTATGATCCTAAGGTTTCAACTTTGAAAATTTATTTTTTCGCTTAAAATAAACCTCTTTATTGAAAAAAGACAATTAAATTTCTCATGAATAATAACTATAAATGACTATCTTATCTACTAAAGATTATACTTAATTATTTTGTAATAAAAAATTATAAAATATAGTAATTAAGCATAGATTAAAAAATTTAATTAAATTCTTCTTTAAATATAATCAACTAAAATAGATAAGTCTATATAATGGACATATTTTGAGAGAAAAATTATATTAAAATTTCGATATTTTTAAAAAAATTGATGATAAAGACATTCAAAACTATGTCATAAATAACACATTATTTTTTTTATATTATAATCATTCCGTACAAGAATTAACATATATAGAAAATGGTGAAATTATTTCACTAAATTTAACAATGAATAAATAATCCAGTTATTTGAATAGTATTAATTAAGTGGATATTTCAAAACAAATGAATAAAAGATCACTCAATACCTACTTATCAATTATAATACTTTAAAATAGATGTATTTTATGTATATATTAATTTACAATATGTTTAACATGTATAAGTAAATTATAACATAACTAGGATATATATGTTTTAAAAATTATTTTCATTTATCTATAATTTTTATATTTCAATAACGACAATCAAATTTCAAAATACTTTCGAGTTGATAGACATCGATACATTATAAAATCCATAATTTAATTTTCTTAAAACATAGTAATCAAATATGTAATTTAAAATTTTTAAATATGTAGTTTAATTTTTAAACATGTTGTTGTAAATATGTAGTTTAATTTTTTAAAACATAATAACCAAACATAAACTTTAAATATGTAATTTTTCAACATTAATGTGCAGTTATCTTGGGTTGTTGTTAAATAGGATCGACACTTATAAACCGTATGATTTTTAGTATTTCTTTAATGTGTTGATGTTTATCAATTCTAAAGTATTTTGATTTTTGATTGTTATTATCGAATTATTTTACATTATATATATATAAAAAAGTATTTAAAGTTTAATTTAAATAATTATTTAAATAGGTAATTTAAATTTATTTATATAATAAATGCAATAAAATTACGTAATTTTAAAAAATTTTAAGCCGTTCAAAACTAATATTAATTTGAAAGAAAAAAATAATATTGTGACTACAACTATGTATACTTAATATTTTTGCAGATCATTTAATAGCAAACATTTTTAATAAAATAACAAATAATACTACTAAAGAAAAATATATATGTGATGAAACTTAAATCTAGTTCATGTTAAATTTGTATTGTCATTGTCATCGGAGAACTATAAAAATGTTTTTCTTTCAAATTTTTTTATAAAGTTTATTTTGAAATCATAAAAAACTCTCTATATCCTCTTTATGTTATTAAATTTTTTTAATGAAGCACCATCAAAAAATTTATAATTTTTTTTTTGTATATGTCTCTAGTAGTGAAATAATAAATAAAAATTAATTTAATAAGTCTTTTTTGTGTATGACATGATTCATATGTTATCGAAAATATGAAAATAATCACTTAATAGAGGAAACATGATGATAATTTTAGTTTTCTTCTTATTTCGCTCACAATTTTGAGTATAATTGGATAAGATATATTTTTATCATTAATTTTTTTTGTAGAAAATCGGTGTATAACAATAACTCCTTTGAATAAATAAGAATAACTCTTTAGCCAACTCGGCTAATTTCATATTTTTATATTTTATATTTTAATTTAGATATAAATTATCTTTTCGCGATTAAAAATTATAAATTAAAATAGATAATTTAACATTAGTTCTGTTTTATACTATTAAAATTTTTCTTATCATTAAGGAATAAGAAATGAAAAAAAATAAACTAAAAAGAATAAGTAAAAAGGAGGAAAATTGAATTATGTTTTTTTTCGGTGAATTTTTGGTTCTTTTCCCATGTTTAATTAAGAAATGATCAATAATTAATCTCACTAATCATTTTCAATGTATTGAAAACATAATTAAATAATACATTTAATATTTAAGTTAAAGGACAAAAATGTCTAAAAGTAAACTAAATTATAGTGTGAACATATCATTTTACCATTCTGGCCAAATTCTGACTAAATTTTTCTGACCAAAAAACTTTTCCCCAAAAAATATACATACTACTACTTCTCTTTTAGCTAAGGTATAGGATTATGATTATATATATGTCAATCTTGTTGAGATTTTATTAAAAAATTACAAGATTTTTATAAATATATGATTGGTTATTATTATATATTAACGTAAAATCTCTATAGAAATCCGCCATTTAAATTGAGTTTAAGTTTTATTTTTTAGGTTAATATAGACCAAGACTCCAGGAGTAGAGAATTTGAGCTATTACGGGCTAGGACTTCTTTCTTATTATTTTGAAGAGTTGTGCTATTACGGGCTTGGACTAAATCATCTATTGGGCCTATGTAATATTGATCACCAGCCCAAATAAATTAAGTTGGGCCCTTGCCAAGCCCAAACAAATGCCTTCAAGAAATTAGATGACTTAGTATAGTCAACCAATGGTTGTTGTCTTATAATATTATCATCCTTTATCCTAAAAAGAAATTATCACATGGTCTCAATTTTTTTTTGTCCATCATATAATTTTTTAAATATTAATAAGAAAAAAGATAAGCATCATCCGTAAAGATGACTGAGTTGGTATAACAAGTGATATTTCATAAAAGAGTTTAGAAATTGATTCCTTTTATCAATGCATTTTTTATTAAATTCATCGTACCAAACTTGTCGAATACAATCTACAGTTTTCGTGTAATTTGAAAACTCTTATATATAAACAAGTTTATCCGATGTCCATATGAAAGATGATGGATTTCTTGGAGTTAAAAAAAATAAAAATAAAAATGAGCCCCTTCGGAAGAAGCATTTGGGGAAGGCAAATCAGTAAAATAACATTAAGTTTTTTTTTTGTTTTTTTTTTGTTATAATAATAATTGGTTGGGAAGTTATGTAGTCTCGTGAATGGTAGGTAGAGAATAAAAAGGAAAGTGGTAGAAGATGTGTGTGATAAACATACACGTAACTCACAAAATAGGCATTAGGAGAAGAATTTTCAAAAGGTCGATACACGCCCACTAAAAAACAGAAAATTTAACACTTGAAATCCCAATTTGAACAAACCTATTTATTAATCATTAATCTATAAATTCTAATTTTACTTCTTCTGGAATTTACTTTAATTTTGAATTAATTAAAACATCTACTTTAATCCCATTAAATATGAATTACGTTATATATAAATCACATTTAAAATTATACATGTATAATTCAGATCTTAAGAACTCAATTATATTTTAATCTCTTTATGAGTTTATGAGATATTTGAAATACTTTTTAAACTATATTTATATATTTATATGAAATTTTTTATATATACCTAATTAAAATTTAAAATTATAATTTTTGAGAACTCTAATTAAATATATATTTGTTTAAAAGTGAGTGGTAGAGTCCGAATGCAACATACATGTTTACCGAGTCCTGCGTTATCACCACGCTTCTTACTCACCACACAATATATCTCTGGTTTATACACGATTTTCGAGGAAAAAAACGAGAGGCCACAAATTTTTCTAAATTACACGTGTCAATATCTCGTTAAACGCGCTTCGGCTCTAGTTCTATATAAATACGATCAACACCTCTTCATAAAATTATGTGCTTCGTTCCTTGAAGAAACAAAAATTCTAGACCTAATAATAATTCTCTCTTCCCACTTTGCCGATTAATTCACAAATTCAAAGATCTTCTCTTTCTTTTTGCATCGTCGATCGAATTAAACCGTAAGATTTTATTTTCTCTTTCATTGATGTTTTATTGTTTCTTGAATTTTGTGCGTTTTCTGATATGGTTTTGAAATTTGATTTGTGTTTTCTAGGGTTCGGTTGAAGAAGCATTAATTCATCTAAGGAGGTCTCTCATATCACCAATTTTTGTACGTAAATATTCTCTTGCTTTATTTTTAGTATCGTTTTGCACCGTTGTTCTTGATATAATGCTTGGCGTTGTTCTGATTAAAGTTCTACTTTCCCCATTTTTTTCGCTGTTTTGTCTTGTGTACGTTAAATTCTTTGTCATTGTTTATAGAATTGATTTCTTGATAGAAGTGATAATTTGATTTTCCTTTTGATGTAACTGACGCCGTTTCTTGTTCTTGTTTTTAAAAAAATAGGTATGAGTTTTTAGATTTGATTAGTGTGTGTTTGGTCTTTCTTATGGGTGAATGAAATCGACAGAAGCTATTTCATTTGCTTTACATTCTTGAATTTCGATACGGGTCTCATGAACCAGGGTTTTATTGTGAACAATCTCACTAAGCTATTTTATTTGCTTTACATTCTTGAATTTCGATATGGATTTCTTGAACCAAGTGTTTTTATTGTGGACAATCTCTCTAATTTCTGAAGGGATACCATCGCCCTCATAGGTCCCATTTGTGTTATTACGTTGGGTATGTAGTAGATGCTGAAGTTGACAGTATAAAACTGGTTAAAGATGTTATACACACATTTAATTTTCTTTTTTTTCGAAAACAAAAGGCTATTAATACCATATATATAGTATCTGTTTCGTTTGGGTTTTTCTTATCGGGTTTGTTGGTATAACTTACCATCTCGAAGTGTTTTAACAAGCTTTAGCGAGCTATTCTGTGACCTTTAGTTGTTAGTATAGATGTAAGCCAGCTCTTCCGGTTCAGTGTAGACCCATGTATACACTGTGTACGCAGAACCGACCCCCCTGCCTTAAAGGGGGAAGAGCCAGCATACACTTTGTACCAATATTTACTTGCGTTGGATCAAAGGCCTAAAAGCATGTAATTGGTTTGGTTTTTGATGTGTCATTTTATTCATTTACAATTGCTGATCTATTTGCTGATTGCTCTATCAAGTCCATAATTCTTATTTATTTTGACCGTCTGCTCTATTTTCATTGATTTAAGCAGGTAGGAATCCATGAACTAATGGAGTCTAAAGGTGGGAAGAAGAAGTCCAGTAGTAGTTCCTTATGTTACGAAGCTCCCCTAGGTTACACTATTGAAGACGTTCGACCAAACGGTGGAATCAAGAAATTCAGATCAGCTGCATACTCCAACGTGAGTTTATTTATCCTTTACCTTATGGCATTCCAGTTGTTTGTATCTTATTGTGTATATACTGACTGTTTGACCTACTATGTCTTTTTCATATGCAGTGCACTCGCAAGCCATCCTGAGATTTCCCGTGTTTTAGAATAAACCACCACAGGTGGTTCCAGTAAAAAGTAGTTTAAATTTAGAATTCTGTTCTTCTCAACTCTTTGTCTTCATCCCTCATCCTCGTTACGTTCTCCAAAAAGTAATCCTTCCTGAACACACTCTTTCAAGCAAGATGGAATTGCCGGTTTCTGCCATCGGATTTGAAGGTTACGAAAAGCGACTTGAGATTTGCTTTTTCGAGTTAGGAAATTCTTATGGCCCTGGATGTGGCCTACGGTCTCTCTCCAAAGATCAACTGGATGAAATTCTGACACCTGCTGCATGCACCATAGTGTCTTCATTGGCAAATGACGAAGTAGACTCTTATGTCCTTTCAGAGTCCAGCCTCTTTGTCTACGCTTACAAGATCATAATCAAAACTTGTGGCACCACAAAACTGCTGCTCTCGATCCCACCCATTCTTAAGTTAGCTGATGCACTTAACCTGAAAGTGAAGTCTGTGAGGTACACACGCGGTAGTTTCATCTTTCCCGGAGCTCAGCCATTTCCACATCGCCACTTCTCTGAAGAAGTGGCTGTACTTGACACCTATTTCGGCAAGCTTGGTGCAGGCAGCAATTCATATGTGATGGGCAATGCCGATAAACAACAGAACTGGCATGTCTATTCTGCTTCAGCTGAATCTGCCGATGCCAATAATGTGAATCCAGTTTATACACTGGAGATGTGCATGACTAACTTGGACAAGAAGAAGGCATCCGTATTTTTCAAGACTCAATCTAGCACTGCTGCTGAGATGACTGAAGTTTCAGGCATTCGGAAGATTCTTCCAGAATCAAACATATGTGATTTCGACTTTGACCCCTGTGGTTACTCTATGAATGCTGTTGAAGGCTCCGCAATCTCCACAATTCACATAACCCCTGAGGATGGATTCAGCTATGCAAGTTTTGAAGCAGTTGGTTACGATTTCAGAGCTGTTGACTTGTCTGCAATGATCGAGAGGGTGTTATCCTGCTTTGGACCTGCAGAGTTCTCCGTGGCATTACACTGTGACATTCTCGGGAAGGAACTTTACACCGAGTCTGGCCTGGACATCATCGGATATGTCTCTGGAGAAAAGACCACTGAAGTGCTTGGTAAGGGAGGATCGCTTACGTACCTCACATTCAGCAGCGGTGGTAGCTGCGGATCCCCCAGGTCCATCCTTAATAACTGTTGGAGTGAGAACGAGGATGAGGAAATGGAGAAGATATGTTAATGAGAAATATGTCTAATTCTCCTTTTTAGTATGCTATACTATAGTAGTAATATCCGTTTTTGTGGTGTCTTTTTGGCTTTTCTTTACTATATTCAGTTGTCTGGTGTGTGCAATAAAAACCTTTTGGGAGACTATAAAATATCGTCATTTTGATTATAATATTTGTACTCTTCATGTTGTTTTGGTGTGTTTTAACTCTTTGAACATTTATCTTCCGTATTTCTTTCCTTTATAAATCTACCATTTGAAGGTCCGTCCGTGATTTTATGAACTGTATATCTCTGTTGTTTATTGAAATACTCTTTGACAACTTATGCTTAGCTCTGCTTCTATCGAATATAATACTAGTATTATTTTGTAATTGTCTATTTCTTTGTTTCGGTTAACGTTCTGTATTTTTTGCTACTTCTTTTAGCATGTGTTTACTATTATATTTTCTGTTCATACTTGATATTAACATGCACCATTGTTTTCCTTATATGTGGACCTCTTTGGGTAGAGAGTTTGGACCACTTCTCTGTTAAAAAACACAAAAACATGTCACCGTTGTTGTTGTCTCTTCCATCAACGGTTAGCAGTAACCACTTGGAAGGTCTTTTATAGGATGAACTTAACTATTTAAATTCATACTAGCCATACCTTGTAGGTCTTGTCATATATAATTTATTGTGATCAATTATTACAGTGATTCTTTCTTCATTGTCTTCTTCTTTTCCTCGAGTTTTGATGCATTTGAGTCAAGGATTTTTCAGAGAGAGCTTCCCTACCTCTACAAGTGATGAGACCTGTGTACAATCTATTCTCTCCAGACTTCATTTAGTGATATCTCATTCGGTAGGTTGCTTGTTGTAGTAGTTACAAGCCATTGCTGTTATTTGTTTCTACCGATTAGTTTGACCAGGATATAGTTTGCAGTCTGTTTCAAAAAAATAATCGTGTACCCGCTATCTTTTAAAGTGCTAGCATTTGCCATTATTAATTTGTCCATTGATTGCATACACTAATTTGCCTACAAAATTCAAACATATCATATGGTCGAAAAGAAAAAATATGTGTTAATTTTCACTTCCCTATTTTTCATGCAAAAACTGAAATCTCACATGAAATATCACAGAGAAACAACATGTCCAACCATATTATCATGATACTATTGAATTTGCCCGATTTGGAAACTCACAGGCTTTAGTGATCAACCTCTCTAGGAAATATTGTCATTAAGATAAATAGAACAGATAATGCTACAATAGAAAGATGCAAGTCTTCAATTTCCCCGGCAACAAGCTTGGGATTCAACTATGAGGGAATCAAACGATCCATCTGATTTATAAGTGAAATTCCTACCATTAGAAACATAAAGCATAAGCTTCAGTGAAAAAAGATTGGGCATCGACTCAACTACAACCAAAATTGGGGACTACATACAAGAACAATAGTGCATTACAGTCATCTCACGCGTATCATATAATCTTATCAATCACCCTCTTTGTTGGCTAAACTGATTGATTCTCTCTAAGGAAGCAGAATTTGAACTTAACAATCTTCACATCGGTCTTCTGTAAAATTTGTGCAGCTATAACTCTGCTATGGAGATTTTCTCTTTGTTCAGTAAGGTCGAAACTTCCTTGCAGCCCTCAACTGTTGTATCCGCTTCTTATCCTGCTCAAACTTGCTCTGCAGCACCATGATCTCTGTGCACAATACATAAGGACACAATAATAAGTTACAAACAGAAGAACCAGAAAATAACCATACTGAAATTCAATTTAAGGAATTTATTGGCACTCAAACGAGAAGTCATCAGTAGATAGATACTGGTCAAAGCATTGGCATGTACTTTAGTCAAAAAAAAATTTAACATTATCGGGCATAAATCTACAAGTAGAATAACAGAAGAGAAACTGGTTCTAAAACCAACAAATATAAGCTACTGAAGCAGTCCAACTTTTATGCGATTGCAACCGCCATCACACAAATAGGTCGAAAAGAGTGCTGGGACAACTCAATCTTGAAAATAGAAGATCTCAAGTACAAACATGTGTGAAGGTAACTCTTTTTCTTTCTCCAATTTATTCTCTCCATAAATAGGGGTAACTCTTTAAAACTTAAACAAATAGAAGCTGCTTTTTGAGGTGGTTTTTAAGAGGCCAAATTCACTGCTGTTTCAGGATTATCTGAGGCTCATTTTGGCTATCTACCATGAATGACAGAAAAATTTGCTCAACTAATGATACAACAAATAACCAAAAACACGGCTGCCTTTTCAAGCATATCCTATATTGACTAACTTATCTATGACCTTTTCATTTTTGATTGATTGATTAGATAAATTTAAACTTTTGAGATTTCAAATTTACCTTCTAGAAAAATTTTACTTGAGGAAAACAAAGTCAATTGGATTACATATGGAGGCAGAAAGTATTAACAAAGGGCAAAGATACAATAAACAGACCGTTTCTCTTTGCTTCTCTTTTCTGAAACCGGTAGAAATCTAATCCCACGTCTTTATTTTTCTTTTTGGCCACATTATCCATAACTGCCGCCTGAGAAACAGAACCGACTGCAATTCCAGTTTCAGAATCTGTGGTCTTTTTCCTGCCTTTGTGATGTACAACAACAGTCCATCCATCTTCAGCAGCAAGGGTTTCTTTTTCTTTCTTTTCCTGTATGTACCAAATAGAAAAATATGAAAAGGTAAACAGCATTTGAATATATACAACATGATTAGAAGAATATGATTAATGAGTTTCTTATCGCTCTAGTTAGATAATGGGAGAACTCATTAAAGACTAAGTCCAGCAGTTTTTTTAAAATTAAAAATAACCTACGGAGTACCCAATGAGAATTTTTTCCAACCACAAATATGAAAAGGTTCATCAACATACAAGAATTCTACACATACTCCAAAAGGATCATTAACATCAACAAATGGCATGATAATCTGGAAACTGATGTACCTGTTCCTTTTTCGCCTCGTAGTCAATTATAAACTCATCAATCCTTTCTTGCAACACATCTAACCCTGGCCTATTCTGATAATAATCAGCAACCCATTCTGCACCCAGAATAAAAGAGGAAATTTACTATTTATCAATGTATACTTGTGTCATGTCCAACATTTCGCACTGCAGTCTATCCGAAAAAATCATTTCTTTGGTGTGTGCGAGCTAGCCTGGACACTAATATTATCCCCATAAAAAATGAACATTTCAATTCATCATGTCTATGAAAATAACTGGCCAAACATTAAAGTAAAACCAGGCATGTGTTTATCAGGTCTCAAAATAAGAAAAAGAAATATTCAACAGCAAGAACTATTAATATGTTGCGAGTAATTTGAACGAGTTTCTTTGGAATATTTGACGAGGCAAATCTCATATCAAAATCACAACAAATATAACACTAGAAGCAACAAGTATCGTTATCTTTTTCTTTTTGAAATGATATAATATTTTTTCAAATCACAAGGGAACAGGTATTTCGCATATATATAGAGAGAAGATCATACTTCTCATTCCTTTGGAGTAATCCTCATCCCCTGAAGATAGTTCATAAATCTCTTCTTCTTCAACTTGTTCTCTCTCCACTGGAAAATTATCCTTAACTATTGATAATGGATGATCCTTCTCTACAATGTCATCGGTCTCTTTTAAATTGCCTATAGGAATTAGACAGCATTGAAGTTCAAAAAATTCAAATATAGATCTTAAACATAAATTGTTGTTTTTTCACGATCACACGCATCAAAAGACGGTCGGTAAATCAAAGTGCATTATGGCCATTGGCTATAACTTCTATTACAACACCACAGGCTTGCACAATAAGTATGTTGCAGTTAACTGGAGCAATGAAATTCATTTCAATTGATAGAAGTGTCATGTCAGTACCTTTTAACATTTAGAGTCTTAAACTATATGGTTTAAAGTCTATATCTTCTACCGCGATTTCCTAAAATAATTCATCGTTTCCTAGGAAAAGTACGAATTTCTTACTGTTTCCTGGAAATAAATATTTTAGGAACTGCAATCAGGATTCACTTCATTGTGTTCACAAGTGAAACTTTTCAGTAGTTCCAATGATGTACAATTTTAGACATAAGGGCATGCTAGCAAGTGCTATAGACTGCTAAGGGCATGCTAGCAAGTGCTATAGACTGCCCCCCTAACAAGATTTCTTTTTCTGAAACATCAATTGCTTAACATTTTTCAATACCTCAGATATTTTAAATTTGAATACATGATCAAGAAATAATAGAGTGAAATATTGCAACTCAACAATCTCTCTCTCTAACCTCTTTGTCGTTTGGGGACACCGTCAACTTCAGCTTTGCCAGCTTTCTTGTCACTTTTTCTCTTCTTTCTCTTGGATTTTCTTGTCTCTTGATTATCAGGCTCACTTGATATGGTATTTTCTCGACCAATTTCATCCTCTATTTCATTAGATTGATTAACTCCACCACTTTCAGCAAGTGTGTTACTTTTCCTCTTCTGCTTTGATGATTTGCTCTTTCTCTTTTCCCCATCTGCATTATTTGATTCATCTACTTTCTTCTTCCTTTTCTTTTCTTTGGTTACCCTGGGAAAATTTTCCTCTACAAAGAAGGCCTCAATCAACATCTATATTCAGGAAACATATAGAAAAAGCAAGAAGTATTGGCTGAGTGAAGAAGACAGAAGACCTTGGTAAGCACATTTTTCTTCCAGTTTACCCAACTTTCAGGATCCTTTCCTGTCACGTCTTTTTTTGAGACAAGTAACAATTCTATTCCGTCAATACTTAGCCACCCCAGGAAAAGGTGCTAAGTTGGAAACTTTACAGGCATCGAAGGTGCTTAAACCCCTGCTCAAAACCCTATGCCAATTCAATATACTAATTCTCCTACTTCCCCCTACATATTCTGTTTACACCAAAAAAGAACAAGCTAAGACAATTCATCCTAATTTTCTCGATAGAACTGCTAGTGCCTTCAAAATGTCTACCGTTCCTTTCTTTACATACTGTCCACCAAATGCAAGCAGGAATGATCTTACACCAGTCCTTCTCCCCATCTCTATTCTCAATACTCCACCAATTATTCAGTGCCAAAGTGGAACTATAATATTATAGACAATGTTGAACTCTAGATCTAAAATTGTCCTTTTGGGGTATCAAGTGTGTGCTGATAATTTTGCATAAAATACATTATCTTGATCGACATTCATGTATTTTGAGTGCCAACAAAAAGACATTGAGAGATGTTCATTAAAATGAAAAGAGAAGTCCCCTCTAAAGGAGATAGGTCTAGATTGCAGCTGAATGTGTGAATCACCTATTTCTCCATAAGACGACCTCAATCAATATGAAGAGCTGAATTAAGTAACTAGATAAACTTTACAGCAATGGATAACTCCCAAAGAATATCTGATATGAGCAAGGATTAATTCATTGTTATGGTCAGTGCATTGGCATAATGTTTATCAGCTTGCTGTTTCTGGCTCCTTGCTCTTATAATTGCTAACTTATTGTGGCAGTTGACAATTCTAAGGAACGCGGATTGATAATGATGAGATGGTTGCTAAGCATTACATATAATTAGTTTAATACTCTGTTTGAAATGTAAGGCCTGTCTACTGATGGAGTTTGCTATGAAAAAACAAAAGCAATTAATTTATGCTTTCAACACATACAACAAGATACAGATCATTTAAGCACTAAACTGTTAAACCTGTTAGAAGGTGGTTATAATTCGCCGAAAACAGCCAAGAATCGAATAATTCTCAACAAACTTAAACAAGATTAGTTTTTTTCACAGACATGGCTGAATATGTACGAATTGTTCCCTTTTCTATTTATACACATATGGGCTGACATGAGTGAGATTCAAACTCAAAATGTATCCTTTTTGCCACTTGAGATTGATTTATTAGTTGGAAGAAAAAAATAGAGGGGTGTATTGCAACGAAAAGTAGAGCATATAAAGAGAGAAACATTGAATATACCATTTTGAACAAAGTTAGAGTTCATTGTTTGTGATTCTCCATCTTTATTCTTCTTTTTCTTTAGCTTCCTCTCCAAGCCCTTACGNTGCAACAAGCATCATTTCATACATCGTGAAATTTACAAAACACATGACTTTGTTATTTTGAGCTGATTGTTCATCATCTTCATCAGTAACCATATTATCATTTAACATTCACCGAAATTTTATCACTACTTTGAAATTAACGTAAAAATTATGTAATACAACGTAAGCAACAACTATAGAGGGTGTTTTTGTAAAAAATAAAAGTTTGGGGTAAAATTTCAATTTTTAAAAGATCCCAAATAATGAGATTTGGCCCAAATACTAGAAAAAACCAGTATTTGAGAATTTGGAATATTTGCCAAAAATATTTGCCAAATAATGGCAAAATGTATGGACGTTAAACACTATTTGCCAAATTTTTCTCCAAATATTATTTGGAAAATCTATGGCCAAATGGGCATATAGATATTGATGCAACAAAAAAACTCGAGAGACCTCAAGCATAATATACGCTATCATTGGAGAGCTCGTTCAGTCTTTAATCAGAGGTCCTTACATCTTAAATTAGAATTTTGAAAATGAAATCGATATCGATAGAAATTGATTTACTTAAACTGTTTAATATAAATCTAAATTAATCAAATTTCAAAATAAATATCGAAGAACTGAGTAGAACCTCTTTATATAACTATAGACCAAAATAATGCTCCTATGAATTGTGAGATAAGTGGTAATAATTGATTCAAAGGTCTCTATTGCACCTAAGTGTCACAATGACTCAATGAATGCTGTATTTTGTTTCTTTTTTTCATCATTGGGTTGGACACTTGAACTAATAATTTATTCTTTTTATAATCATGGAAACTTTATTTATGTTACAAATCCACTTAATTGGTGTGGATGTTTCTTTCTAACGTAATGTATACATTTATTATATTTATTAATTAGTATAGTAACGTACTATCAAATATTGTGAAAGGATGATTTAAACATCCTATAAAAGGATGATCTTCACCCTTAGAAAAGAAACAACAAAAGAATAAAAGAATATTGTCTACTATATAGTTTTTCATTAATATTTGTCTTCCATTTCTTATTTGGTATTATTGCATTTTGCTCTCCTTTTATAACACGTTATCAGCATGAGCCTCTAACCTACTGAGACATACTTAATTCGAAATTAATTCCTAAAATTTAATCAACTTTCTTTCAGAGTCAGTAATAACTTTTGTAAAATAATTACCGTTTCATACTTTTGAGTTACATGCTTTTGTAACATCCCATGTTCATGCATATATTATATTCTATACTAATTTTTAATCATTTGAAATATTAATTTTACAATTTATTGTAAAGAAATCAACATCATAATATTAACTCAAAATTATTTTATGATAGTTTTCATCATGTCGAATTTATCAAAACTTGAATTTGTGGCACTTGACATTTCTGGAAAGAATTATTTGTCATGGGTACTTGATGCTGAAATTCACCTTACCGCTAAGGGTCTTGGTGATAGTATAATCGAAGGAAATACGGCATCAAGTCAGGATAAAGCGAAAGCTATGATTTTCCTTCGCCATCATCTTGATGAAAGCCTGAAGGTTGAATACCTAACAGTTAAAGATCCACTTGAATTGTGGATAGGTTTGAAAGGGAGGTATGACCACCTCAAGGCAACGGTATTGCCAAGGGCTCGTTATGAGTGGATGCACTTACGGTTTCAAGATTATAAAACTGTAATTGAGTATAATTCTGCTGTATTTAGAATAACTTCCCAACTAAAATTATGTGGGGAAACAATAAAAGATGAGGACATGTTAGAAAAGACACTAACTACTTTTCATGCCTCTAATATGATATTACAACAGCAATATCGTGAAAAAGGTTTTCAGAAATACTCTGAATTGATCTCATGCCTTCTAGTGGCTGAGCAACATAATGATCTTTTGATGAAAAATCATGAAGCCCGTCCCGCTGGAAGTGCTCCATTACCGGAGGCACACTCGGTTGATGCACACGGCCAGTCTGAAATAAGACAAAATAATCGGGGCCATGACAATGTGCGCGGGCGTGACAAAGGCAAAAGACGATATAGTAATCGTCGAGGTGGTGGTCATAACAAAAGGGAGAACAATATAGGTTCTCAAAATAATCCTTCTAAAGGAAAGGGCGATCACTGTCATCGTTGTGGCCTTAAAGGTCATTGGAAAAATGAATGTCGGGCACCTGAGCATTTTGTCAGGTTGTATCAAAATTCTTTTAAAAGGAAAGGAAATAAAGGTGGCGCCTCCTCTTCTAAAGCCCGAGTAGAGTCACATTTGACTCTCAAAGATGATATTCAGGCAGGATTTCTCAAAAATATAATGAGAATGTTGAGGCAAACTTAGCATTGAAAAATGATGCTTTTGATGGGCTCGATGATATTACTCATCTGGAAGCTGAGGACTTCTTTGGGGATCACAACTGAGATTGATACTTGAATTAGAAAATGAATAATGTTTTTCTTTATTTTTAATGTCTTAATTAAAGTTTATGTACTTGAGATTTCTTTTGCTAAATTTCGTACTTCTTATTATGTATTTTTTATTCTTGTGAAGATAAATAAAAAATTTCAGTCATCAGTTGGATCCAAGATGAGTAGTGGAGATATGTGTCTTCTGGACAGTGCCACAACTCATACGATACTAAGAGAAAAGAAATATTTCTCTCACTTGATAATGAAAAAGGCATATGTTAATACAATATCCGGTAGTACAAAATTGATTGAGGGCTCTGGAAGAGCGGCCTTAATACTACCCGGAGGAACATTATTGGTAATTGATAATGCATTGTATTGTAGTAAGTCTCATAGAAACTTGTTAAGTTTCAAGGTTATTCGCCAAAATGGCTATCATGTTGAGACTGCGAATGAAGGAAAGGTGGAATACCTTTATATTACTACAATAAATGCAGATAAGAAAACTGTGCATGAAAAATTGCCAGCACTTTCTTCAGGGTTGTACCATACAAATATTGGTACAGTTGAATCACATGCCCTAGTAAATAAAAGGTTTACTAATTCTAATGATTTTATCATTTGGCACGACCGGTTGGGCCATCCCGGTTATAATATGATGCGCAAAGTAATTGAGAATTCACATGGGCATACTTTGAAGAACCAAAATGTTCTTCAATCAAAGGAATTCTCTTGTGCTTCTTGTTCACAAGGAAAGTTGGTTATCAAACCGTCAGTGGCTAAGGTTGGGGTGGAATCCCCTGCATTTCTAGAACGGATACAAGGTGATATATGTGGACCTATTCACCCTGCATGTGGACCATTTAAATATTATATGGTCTTGATAGATGCATCTACAAGATGGTCTCATGTGTGCTTATTATCAACTCGCAATATGGCTTTTGCGAGGTTGTTGGCTCAAATAATAAGGTTAAAAGCACAATTTCCAGATTATACAATAAAAACAATTCGTCTTGATAATGCTGGTGAGTTTACATCTCAGGCATTTAATGATTATTGTTTGTCACTGGAATAACTGTTGAACATCCTGTTGCACATGTTCATACTCAAAATGGTTTAGCAGAGTCATTGATTAAACGTCTTCAATTGATAGCTAGACCCTTGTTGATGAGAACAAAGTTGCCTGTTTCGGTTTGGGGGCATGCTATTTTGCATGCAGCAGCACTTGTGCGCATAAGGCCATCCAGTTATCATGACATCTCCCCATTACAATTGGTTTTTGGTCAGGAGCCAAACATTTCCCATCTTAGAATCTTTGGTTGTGCGGTATATGTTCCAATTGCTCCACCACAACGCACAAAGATGGGTCCCCAAAGAATGTTGGGGATATATGTTGGGTATGAATCTCGTTCTATTATAAAATATTTGGAACCTAGAACTGGAGATTTATTTACGGCAAGGTTTGCTGATTGTCATTTTGATGAATCAGTTTACCCAACATTAGGGGGAGAACAAAAGCAGTTGAAAAATGAGATAGATTGGAATTCACTTTCACTGTCTCATTTAGATCCTCGAACAAATCAATGTGAGCAAGAAGTTCAAAAGATAATTTATTTGCAGAATATTGCAAATCAACTGCCGGATGCATTTACTAACCTTCCACGGGTTACTAAATCATATATTCCAGCTGCTAATGCTCAAGTTCGAGTTGATGTCCCTATAGGACAAAATGTTAAGGCAAATGAGTCTGGACCATGCTTAAAACGTGGTAGACCAATTGGTTCCAAGGATAAAATCCTCGAAAAAGAAAAGGAATAAATGTTCAAGATGATGATCATAATATAGAGGCAATTGCTCATGAAGAGCTCCGAGACATAATAAATTATGACACCACAAAGGAGGTCCACGTACCTGAAAATAATGAGAATGAGGAAATCTCTATAAATTATATCTCGACGAGAAAAAGGTGGAATCGAAATAATATTGTGGTGGATAATATTTTTGCCTATAATGTTGCAGTTGAAATAATGCAACAAGATGAGGATTTGGAACCAAGATCTGTCAACGAGTGTAGACAGAGAAATGATTGGCCAAAATGGAAGGAAGCAATTCAAACAGAATTGGCTTCACTTGAAAAACGTGAAGTTTTTGGACCAATAGTCCGAACACCTGAAGGTATCAAGCCAGTGGGGCATAAATGGGTTTTTGTGCGAAAACACAATGAAAGTGGTAAAGTCGTAAGATATAAAGCACGACTTGTGGCACAAGGATTTTCACAAAGGCCTGGCATTGATTATGAAGAGACATATTCTCCTGTGGTAGATGCAATTACCTTCAGGTATCTGATAAGTATGAAAGTTCATGAAAAACTTGAAATGCATCTAATGGACGTTGTCACAGCTTATTTATATGGCTCACTAGACCACAATATTTTTATGAAAATCCCTGAAGCATTTAAAGTGCCTGAAGCATATAAAAATTCAAAAGAAAGTTGTTCAATAAAGCTTCAGAAATCCTTATATGGATTAAAACAATCAGGTCGAATGTGGTATAATCGTCTTAGCGAATATTTGCTAAAAGAAGGGTACAAGAATGACCCTATTTGTCCTTGTATTTTTATACGAAGGTCAAAATCTGAATTTGTAATAATATATGTTTATGTTGATGACTTGAACATTATTGGAACTCCTAAAGAGCTTTTAAAAGCCGTTGAGTGTTTGAAGAAAGAATTTGAAATGAAAGATCTTGGTAAGACAAAATTTTGTCTTGGCCTTCAGATTGAACATTTGACAAATGGAATATTTATCCATCAATCAACATATACTGAAAAGGTTTTGAAAAGATTCTACATGGATAAATCACACCCATTGAGTACCCCGATGGTTGTGAGATCTCTTGATATAAATAAAGATCCATTCCGACCTCAAGAAAGTGATGAAGAGGTCCTTGGTGATGAAACACCATATCTCAGTGCTATTGGGGCACTAATGTACCTTGCGAACAATACCCGACCAGATATTTGTTTTGCAGTAAGTTTATTGGCAAGATTCAGCTCATGTCCAACAAAAAGACATTGGAAAGGTGTTAAGCATATATTCAGATATCTTCAAGGAACAATTGATATGGGATTGTTGTATTCTAATGCATCCAAGTCAGAATTGGTTGGTTATGCAGATGCAGGGTATTTGTCTGATCCGCATAAAGCCCGATCTCAGACAGGCTATTTATTCACCTATGGAGGTACAGCTGTATCGTGGCGTTCGATGAAGCAAACAATAGTTGCTACTTCTTCAAATCATGCAGAGATAATAGCCATTCATGGAGCCAGTCGAGAGTGTGTATGGTTGAGATCAATGACTCAACATATTCTGCAATTATGCGGTCTTTCTGTGCAAACAAAGACTCCAACAATATTGTATGAAGATAATGCTGCTTGCATAGCTCAATTAAAAGGAGGGTATATTAAAGGAGACCGAACAAAGCATATTACACCTAAGTTCTTTTTCACACATGATCTTCAACAAAATGGTGAGATAAATGTTCAACAAATTCGTTCGAGTGATAATCTTGCAGATTTATTCACTAAGGCATTGCCAACATCAACATTTGAGAAGCTAAGATATAAGATTGGAATGCGTCGTTTCCAAGATATCAAATAAGTTCTTCATCAGGGGGAGTAAATACGCGTTGTACTCTTTTTTCCTTAGCCAAGGTTTTGTCCCATTGGATTTTCCTGGTAAGGTTTTTAATGAGGCAACACTCAAGGCGTATTACAAGATGTGTGTACTCTTTTCCCTTCACTAGGATTTTTCCCACAGGGTTTTTCCTAGTAAGGTTTTAACGAGGCACATTATCTATAAACATCCAAGGGGGAGTGTTACAAATCCACTTAATTGGTGTGGATGTTTCTTTCTAACGTAATGTATACATTTATTATATTTATTAATTAGTATAGTAACGTACTATCAAATATTGTGAAAGGATGATTTAAACATCCTATAAAAAGATATCTTCACCCTTAGAAAAGAAACAACAAAAGAATAAAAGAATATTGTCTACTCTATAGTTTTTCATTAATATTTGTCTTCCATTTCTTATTTGGTATTATTGCATTTTGCTCTCCTTTTATAACAATTTACTAATTGTATTTAATTATTAAAATATAAATTACAAATACTTTTTGACTAAATAAAAACTATATATTATAATATTTATCTGTTACAAATTTTGGCTCTTCTCCTCCTTATTGAAAGTTTTGCATTATCACAACAGCTATATATCTTCATTTTTGGTAAAATAATAATTAATCAATCTCCATAAAAATAGAATTTCTATGATTACCAATAACAAATTTAGAGATTCTGATCACTATTTTGAAATTTTAATATACCATTATGACAAAGAAATATTATTTTTTATCATTAAAATAACTTTCTTCTTTGTACAAAATGCGTGATTAAGCTTAGAATTTGACATCTTTATATTTATAACATTCAAATTTTATTTAAATATAACTACAAAAATCTCAAACCCAATATACTATTACAAAGAAGTTTGATCGTAACAAAAATTTAAATCATCTTATAATAACTAAATAATTATGCAAACATTATTTACACCGTCAATACATAATCGTTAAACTCTCCCATCCCAAGCCCCCAACTTTATTTTTTTAAACTTGTTTGATAGTTTACCTGGCAGAAGAGTAAGATACCTGGACCCATTAAGCAACACACATAAAATATCATTTCATTTTCATTGAGAGTCACAAACTCACAAATAAAAAAAAATCAGAATCTTTACCAACAAAAACAATTTAAATGAACTCATAAAAATAAAAATAAAATAAAATAAAAAAATCATTCCTATCCAAACTCCACACTCCCTCTTCTCTTTTTGCCCATAACTTATTCAATGAAATCTAAGCTAACCAATAGAAAGCCAAGAATCATCATCAAACATGACCCCAAATCAGATACAGAAGACAACAAAAAAATGTACAAACTTTCATTTTCTTGTAAATGCACACCCTTGTTGCCACGTGTCCGTATGTTTCACCACTTAAAAAACTCAAAAAACATCTTATATTTTTCACTCAAATTCTCCAAAACTTCCATCACAGCCACTTATAAACTCAAGAACCTCACTCTTCCTTAGAGAAGGAGAAAAAAAAGAGGAAGAAACTTTTGGAGTTTCACTCAAAAATCAAGTCTTTTTTTAGTAGGAAGTGTTAAAAATCAAAACTTTCCACAAGCCAAGATTTTGTTTTTATTTTTATTTTTTTTACAAAGATTTGATTTTTCTTGGTTTTTGTGTACATTTTGTGTGTAATCAAGAAGCCAAAGAGGTTAAAGTTTGAATCTTTGTCAAGTTTTTGAGCTATGGCTTCTTTGGTTTCTTCACCATTTACATTACCAAACTCAAAAGTAGAACACCTTTCATCAATTTCTCAAAAGCATTACTTTCTTCACTCTTTTCTTCCCAAGAAAACAAACCCCACTTTCTCAAAATCACCCAAAAAGTTCCAATGTAATGCTATTGGTAATGGTTTGTTTACACAAACAACTCAAGAAGTTAGGAGGATTGTACCAGAAAACCTTAAAGGTCTTGCTACTGTGAAAATAGTGTATGTGGTGTTGGAAGCTCAGTACCAGTCAGCTCTCACTGCTGCTGTTCAGACACTGAACAAGAATGGTGAGTTTGCTTCTTTTGAGGTTGTGGGGTATTTGGTTGAGGAACTTAGAGATGAGAATGCTTATAAAACTTTCTGTAAAGATCTTGAGGATGCAAATATCTTTATTGGGTCATTGATTTTTGTGGAAGAATTGGCTTTAAAGGTTAAGTCTGCAGTGGAGAAAGAAAGGGATAGGCTTGATGCTGTTCTTGTGTTTCCATCAATGCCTGAAGTGATGAGGCTGAACAAGTTGGGATCTTTTAGTATGTCTCAGTTGGGGCAATCAAAAAGTCCATTTTTTCAGCTTTTCAAGAAGAAGAAATCTTCTGCTGGTTTTTCTGATCAGATGTTGAAGCTTGTGAGGACATTGCCTAAGGTCTTGAAGTACTTGCCAAGTGACAAGGCTCAAGATGCTAGGTTGTATATACTAAGTTTGCAGTTTTGGCTTGGAGGTTCACCTGATAATTTGGTGAATTTCTTAAAAATGGTGTCTGGTTCTTATGTTCCTGCATTAAAAGGGATGAAAATGGACTATTCAGATCCTGTTTTGTACTTGGATAGTGGAATTTGGCACCCTTTGGCTCCTTGTATGTATGATGATGTGAAGGAGTATTTGAATTGGTATGCAACAAGGAGGGATACTAATGAGAAACTCAAGAGTTCTAATGCTCCTGTTATTGGACTTGTTTTGCAAAGGAGTCATATTGTCACTGGTGATGAAAGTCACTATGTGGCTGTGATCATGGAATTAGAGGCAAGAGGGGCGAAAGTTATCCCAATTTTCGCCGGGGGGCTAGACTTTTCGGGGCCAGTTGAAAGATACTTCATTGATCCCATCACAAAGAAGACTTTTGTGAATTCAGTAGTATCACTTACTGGTTTTGCTCTTGTTGGAGGGCCAGCAAGACAGGACCATCCAAGGGCTATCGAGGCATTGACGAAGCTTGATGTGCCTTACATTGTGGCGTTGCCTTTGGTCTTCCAGACAACAGAAGAATGGTTGAACAGCACTTTGGGGTTGCACCCAATTCAGGTGGCTCTACAAGTTGCTCTACCTGAGCTGGATGGAGGCATGGAGCCTATCGTATTCTCTGGACGGGATCCAAGAACAGGCAAGTGTCCTTTTGTCATGTTGATTACAGTTTCTATTTGACATGAAATGAAAATTCTATGTTTAGTTTGATTAGTTTTTGCTCAACATTACTAACTTTTACAGCTTGTTTTCCTTTCATTACTTGAAATATGCAGGGAAATCACATGCTCTTCACAAAAGAATTGAGCAGCTATGCACCAGGGCAATCAAATGGGGAGAGTTAAAGAGAAAATCAAAGGTATTTGTTCTTTTCATGTTAATTTAGATTAAATGATAAGATCTGTTTTGTAGCTTTAAGGTAATGTTCTGGCTAATTAGAACTATTTCACAAATGTGATTAGGTCAAGTACTTGCAAATACTGATTAACATGGATCCATTTATTTGAGTTTAGTGGGAATAAATTGTTGATCATTAGTAGAACTCACTTATCTGGTACTAGTACTATAGAAATACTATTTGATGTAGACAAGTTTTAGAGTTGCCTTCTATTATTTAAACTTTGATCACTTCCATTAGGACTTCAGCAAGTCAAATGAACTCTATTTTGAGTAGACAATTTTAAGAGTTCCTCTTTTCTTTTCTACTATTTAAAGGTGTAATACATAAATAGACAATCAAACTTGGCCTCAGCTCCCAAGTAAGCACTCCAACTTTGAGAGTGCATATCTCGACACCTCAACTTGGTCTCAACTAGCAACTAAACACTCCAACTTGTCGCACTGTTGTCATGGACACCCGAAATTGACGTGACACATAAATTTTGAAGGTGTCTAGATGATCATTTTTTAAGTTGGTGGTCAACTGACACAGTGGAGATGAGTTGAGGTGTCTAGATGTGTATACTCAAAGTTGGAGTGTTTACTCATTAGCTGAAGCCAAGTTTGAGTGTCTTTTTACGTATTATCATTATTTAAACTTTGATCACTTTCATTAGGACTTCAGCAAGTACAATGAACTCTATTTGATGTAGACAAGTTCAAGATTTCCCTTCTTCTATTATTTAAACTTTTTATCACTTTCATTAGCACTTTAGTAAGTGCCATGAACTCTGACATTCATGTTTTGATGTCTTGATCATGATCACAAATTGCAAATTAGGATGAAATTCTCATACGAAACCAAAACTTTTTAAGGTCAGAACTGTTGCAATTTTCCATGTTGCTCGGACTCTCCAAAATATTGTCGCACTCGTGTTGCCGTGTTGGATCTTCAAAAATGCACTAATTTTGAAGGATAAGACATGCATTTGGTAGCATTTTTAAAGAGTCTGAGAAACATAAACGGTTTCTGCATACGATAATCATAGACCAAAGGGATAACAATATTGAAACTTTGATCATTAATTCCTCCTTAAATGTGTATTATGATCCTTGTCAGCAAGAATTGTTCAGTGGATTCATAAATCTGATTATGTTGTTTATAGCAATTGTTTAAATTGTTTTCTGCTACTGATGCTCAATGTATAACTGAACATTGTGTAGGCTGAGAAGAAGTTGGCAATCACTGTTTTCAGCTTTCCCCCGGACAAAGGCAACGTTGGAACTGCTGCATACTTGAATGTCTTTGCCTCCATATACTCTGTGCTCAAAGATCTCAAGAAAGACGGCTACAATGTTGAGGGGCTACCCGAGACTTCTGCTGAACTGATTGAAGAAGTAATTCATGACAAAGAAGCTCAGTTCAGCAGTCCAAATCTTAACGTAGCTTACAAGATGAATGTCCGAGAATACCAGAAGCTAACCCCCTATGCCACTGCTCTTGAAGAGAACTGGGGAAAAGCACCTGGTAATCTGAACTCTGATGGAGAGAACCTCTTGGTATATGGAAAACAGTACGGAAATGTATTTATCGGTGTTCAGCCTACATTTGGATACGAAGGTGACCCGATGAGACTTCTGTTCTCCAAATCAGCTAGCCCTCACCATGGTTTTGCTGCATACTATTCCTTTGTGGAGAAAATTTTCAAAGCTGATGCAGTTCTCCACTTTGGTACTCATGGTTCTCTTGAGTTCATGCCAGGAAAACAGGTGGGAATGAGCGATGCTTGTTTCCCAGATAGTCTCATTGGAAACATTCCAAATGTCTATTACTATGCAGCAAACAATCCATCCGAAGCAACTATTGCCAAACGAAGGAGTTATGCGAATACCATTAGCTACTTGACTCCCCCTGCTGAGAATGCTGGACTCTACAAGGGACTCAAGCAGCTTAGTGAGCTCATTGCTTCGTATCAATCACTGAAAGACTCAGGTCGTGGCCCTCAGATTGTGAGCTCTATCATTAGTACTGCTAGACAGTGTAATCTTGACAAGGACGTTGATCTTCCAGATGAAGAGAAGGAAATAGATGCCAAAGAACGTGACCTTGTGGTAGGAAAAGTATATGCTAAGATTATGGAGATTGAGTCTCGTCTTCTGCCCTGTGGACTTCACATCATTGGTGAACCTCCAACCGCCATGGAGGCAGTTGCCACTCTTGTCAACATTGCTGCATTGGACCGTGCTGAAGATAATATTTCTTCCCTTCCATCTATTCTGGCTGCCACAGTTGGCAGAAACATTGAGGAGATCTATCGAGGAAATGACAATGGAGTCTTGCGAGATGTGGAGCTGCTTCGTCAAATTACTGAGGCATCACGTGGAGCGATATCAGCCTTCGTTGAACGCTCAACCAACAGCAAGGGTCAGGTTGTTGACAATTCTGACAAGCTGACCTCACTCCTTGGTTTTGCTATTAATGAACCATGGATCCAGTATTTATCAAACACCCAATTCTACAGAGCTGATAGGGAAAAGCTCAGAGTCCTGTTTCAGTTCTTGGGAGAGTGTCTGAAGCTAATTGTGGCTAATAACGAGGTGGGAAGCTTGAAACAGGCTCTTGAAGGGAAATATGTTGAACCAGGTCCTGGAGGGGATCCAATCAGAAACCCGAAAGTTTTGCCTACAGGGAAAAACATCCATGCTTTGGACCCACAGTCTATTCCCACAACAGCAGCACTGCAGAGCGCCAAAATAGTGGTTGAAAGATTGTTGGAGAGGCAAAAGATTGACAACGGGGGCAAGTACCCGGAGACTGTTGCTCTGGTGCTTTGGGGAACAGATAACATCAAGACTTATGGAGAGTCGTTGGCACAGGTTATGTGGATGATTGGTGTTAGGCCAGTTGCAGACACACTTGGACGCGTTAACCGAGTGGAACCAGTTAGTCTTGAAGAGCTTGGAAGGCCTAGAGTTGATGTTGTTGTCAACTGCTCCGGGGTGTTCAGGGATCTCTTCATCAATCAGGTATTGGTCTATCCTCCTTTTCTACTGATTCTGCACTTGATTGGTACATTAGTGCAATGTCAGATTATTACTTATCATTTGTTTTGTTTTGTATACAGATGAATCTCCTTGACCGAGGAATCAAGATGGTTGCTGAGCTTGATGAGCCGGAAGACCAAAACTTTGTCAGGAAACATGCACTAGAACAGGCAAAAACACTCGGAATTGATGTTCGTGAAGCAGCTACTAGGGTCTTCTCAAATGCTTCGGGTTCTTACTCTTCCAACATCAACCTTGCTGTTGAGAACTCATCATGGAACGACGAGAAGCAACTTCAAGACATGTACTTGAGCCGAAAGTCATTTGCATTTGACTGTGATGCTCCTGGTGCTGGCATGATGGAGAAGAGGAAAGTTTTTGAGATGGCTCTAAGCACAGCTGATGCCACGTTCCAGAACCTCGACTCATCAGAAATTTCACTCACAGATGTTAGTCACTACTTTGATTCAGACCCAACCAACCTCGTTCAGAACCTCAGGAAGGATGGAAAGAAACCTAGTGCATACATTGCTGACACCACTACTGCTAATGCTCAGGTGAGTGTTATCACTTGATGAATAACTTGAAAGATGATAACTCATGAAGTTGATAGAGATCGTTTTATTTCATGTCTAATGCCTCTATCTGTGATGATTCAGGTGCGTACGTTGTCTGAGACTGTGAGGCTAGATGCAAGGACAAAGTTGTTGAACCCCAAGTGGTATGAAGGCATGCTATCCACTGGCTACGAGGGTGTTCGTGAGATTGAGAAACGATTGACCAACACAGTGGGGTGGAGTGCAACTTCAGGCCAAGTTGACAATTGGGTGTATGAAGAAGCCAACACAACATTCATCAAAGATGAAGAGATGTTGAACAGGCTAATGAACACAAATCCAAATTCTTTCAGGAAGTTGCTTCAGACATTCTTGGAGGCCAACGGGCGTGGATACTGGGACACTTCTGAAGAGAACATTGAGAAACTCAAGCAATTGTACTCAGAAGTCGAAGACAAGATTGAAGGAATCGATCGATAAATGTATAGCTAAATATATGATCTCTGAATATTGCCTGTTTCTGTTACAGGATAATAAGATCCTCTCTGCTTCCTAACAATTTCTGATGTGAATTCCTTTGATAGTCCCCAGTGTAATTTTTGTTCATCTTTTGGGGATGTCTTTCTACTTCTATGAGAAAAATACTGCTTCCATATGTTCAAATTTGATCTTGAAAGTTTCAACTGCCTTCATGCTCTAATTTTTTTCTTTGTTTTCCCACCTGTGATGAGCAGTACCCGCGCTCTGAGGCCTAACTAATTTGGAATCACGTCAGAAAGTCCAACTTTGAAACAAATGAGTATTTCAGCAAAACAAATGCTGAAATGCCCATATACAAGATGTATGCCAAAAAAGACGAAAACCTGCAAAAACATACTCAAGTATCTTCAATAATGCACTTTGAAGATCTTCTAATCGACTATGTATTGAAGAGATGTCAAGGGTGAGCTCTCTCTAACAACTTTAACAACTTTAAATTTTTCGATGAGATGATCACACGCTTCACGTAAAGCGTGATAACTGCAGTTTTGGTACATTTGTAGTCAGCTGTTGGACACATCAAGATGAAAATTGTTCAACCAATCTAGATTTCTCATATGTAAGAAACTGAAGATGTATAAAAGATTTCTCTATAGAAACTTGACATATTCAAAAGCAAAATGAAAATCAGAAGAAAGCTTGCACTGTTTTCTCCTTCAATTTTCTTTGCCACAAAATTTTTAAGAGTTAAAACAGTATTACAACAGAAATCTACAAGAGCACAAAACCTTTTCTTTCACCCCATTCCCCCCTACTAATGAATGGTACAAAAGAATAGTAGAATTCAGCTGCACATAAACTTTACATGTTTTACATTTTCCCAGTGAGACTCTTCAAGTATCTATCATTACACTATACCAACTCCATTAACAGGGGGTCACCTGCTGCCATAACTCTGATCAGCTTTATGAACTCTTGCTCACTTGACACTTTCCATGGGTGAATTGCAGGTGCCTCAGCTGAATAGAATGACGTCAAATTGCCAGGAGGCTTCTTCTTGTAAATCATTGAATTCAATACTGAATCAAAATTCTGTGGAGAATCCATTGCCGTAAAAAACATTGGGATCGCAACCTTATGATGCAGGTCTAGATTTCCTACTAGATTAACGAGGTCGACAAAGTCGGATACAAAACGACGTGGGATGTAGAATATCTCCGAACTGCATATCGTCAAGGTCTCGTCGCTTTTCATTGTCTCTTTGTAATTGACTTGCAAATGTACCGGCATTGTTGCTACCACTTTCTTAACAACGTCAGCTTGCTTCACAAACCAGTCCGATTTGTTAGCTACTGGAACAGCGTGCCATGACTTGGATACCTATATGCATACGAACAAAATGAGACTCCTATTGCTATTGCTTGTGTATTTGGACAGGACAGGTTTGAGAGCTAATCATTTGCAATGATAAATTAAGAACTTCAAAAAAAATCCCTTTTCCCCCTCTACCCTGGAGGCAGTTGGATGATCAATCAAGTGTGCTTTAGCCACAAGTAAAAAACTCAAGCGATGCCTAAACACATCATTGGATGGAACTCTTCCCTCATGACGATGGACTCAGATGTCTCCTACATTATCTCCTCTCCAAGCCGAACAAAGAAATAAAGAGCCTTACATATATTATTCTACATATATACTGGATGTCGATGATTAGAGTAGACGGTTAGTAGGTAGCCGAGTGTTACCGCACTTTATGTGGGAGAGGCAGGGGGATAGCCTCATCTACTCCCCTGCTACTAGTAGTAGTATACTAGTAGTAGTTAGTAATCGGTTAGTTTTTTATTCTCCAATGTGTGGTACTATCTGCTACTTCACTTGCTTTGTATCTTGCTACCATATTTCCTTGCTTCGAAAACTTCTCTTTTGAGATGAAGGTATATCGGAAACATCCTCCCTAGGGATAAGGTCTGCTTACATCCTACCCTACCCAGACCCCACTTGGAGTGTTGTTATGTATACTTCCCTCTAAATTCCCTTTGAATAACAGCAAGAAGTACAAGTAACAGAAGAAACCAGTGAACAGTAAATTTCTTTAGTTTAGCCATAAAAAGTAGGAATTGGCTGAATCTGTAACAAGTAACAATTAATAGAAACCTTCCACTAAATACCACAAATAAGGACTTCATATTTGTACTTGCCTTGTTTCCTATCCAGAGCTTTGACTTATCTGCTTGAAGTAAGTTCCAGTAATTAAGGATAGTATCGTCCTGGAGAAATAGAAAGCCTTCTGCACTAGTGTATCTATCAAATATCTTTGGTGCATACCTGAAACAGAATTTGCCAACAGTGTATTTAATCAAGAATGTTTCTAGGATACAAATTGAACTAACATGATTGACTGCAGGCAATTCGACAACATGAAACCACCTATTCCCTTAAAAAGGTGACATAAGTGTGGAGCTTTAAATGACACTTAATAAATAACAAGCATGGATAGAGGGTACTGGAAAAAATACTCATTTCAGACGAAAGGTCATTATACATTAATAAAAGTAGGGAGTATAGAGAAGCATTAAATGGACAAATATGGTCAATGAGGATTTATATAGCTTCTCTCAAATCATTTGAGACTGAGGAGTTGTTGATGTCTCATACAAAAGAAATGCTCGCAAACACTCAATTTCTTTTTTGCTTTTTTTAAGTAAAACATTTTTTTTCATGGTTGGAGATATAATTCAGTAAATAAATTCTATAGCAGCTTCGACTTTTAGGGCATCTCCAACCCAGAACACCAAACTTTTACTCTAAGAAAAAATATTATCTTTATATTTTTTCTCTCTTCAATATGATATAATTTTTTTTATTTCATTTACATTTTCAAAAATGTTATATAATAATAATAATATTAAAATAATGAAGAAGTGATGAATAGTGTCACACTAAATTTGATGCGACACTATTCACACACTAAAATAGTGTTGGCTCCTAAATTTTACACCAAAATAGGATTTGGTGTAAGAAAATAGTGTTGGGTTGGAGATGATCTTATATGAGATTGTCACACACTTTAATCTGGTATCATCCGATGTTCAAGTCTCACGGTCACGCATTAAAAAGCAATGTGGTGCACTAAGCTCCCATTCACCGCTACCCATTATCAAAAAGAGTTTCCACATGCTTGGTAAATGAATCAAACATGCACGTGAAGGAGCGTGTTGAAGATGTAATCGAAGTAAACAAAAGTGTGAACTCTCAAGCAGCATAGGCTTTTAGATGAGGTGGTCACACACGTCAATAATAGTATTTTTGCATATGTTACCATTTTATTTTATTTTTTTGAAAAAGTTAAAGTTGTATTCTTCAGCATTATAATGCTGGCTACCTCCAAAAAGTTACAAGCTAAAACCATAATTACATAGATCCTAGGAAATCTACCAACTGTTCTGCTACTTCTATACCCTCTTCTTTACACACAAAAAAACAACTGATTTACTGCTAGCACTGATTTACTGGTTGGTATAACAAGAGTCGCAGATTGCAACAAGTATATACCAAAGTTTTATTAGAAACTGAATTAGATTATGAAGCAAAGGAATAAGATGTTTTAAGAAAAGTGTCCATTACATTTAATGAGCTTTCAACAATCAAAGAGACAAGTTATACGTTTTCACTCTTGCATGACAACACTCAGTGAGCTCACTGATTTATCTTATGATCACCTCTACCAAAACAAATGAAAGAAATGTATAAACAAAAAAGATTTGAAAAAAAGGTTATAATTCAATCGATGATATGCTTTATACAACAAGGCAGACCAAGTATATAAGCACTACCCCCTTTGTACAGAACAACAACAAACCCAAGTGAGCTCTAAGGAGGGTAAAGTGTACGCAAACCTTACCCCTACCTTGGAGGTAGAGAGGCTGTTTCCGATAGCCCCTCAGTTCAAAGGATACATGTATAGGTTCGAACAATGGACCTCTTAAAAGTTAACAGAACTGTGAAGCAATCAGTCCAAAGAACCATATTCCCCCTTTATACAAAAACCATAACTTATTACCAAAAAAACTTAAACGTGAAGAAAAAAGATGCTGATGACTAACCTGTACATATAATCCAAATTTCCTTTCTCAATGGCAAGATCTACATTCTTCTGGTCAGACAATATGATAACTGTCTTAAATATCCTGCCATATAGCAATCTCCACTCCAAGGCAGTACGTTCAACAGGTCCACTACAAAAGATTATGAGCACAACATTGCCAAAATTCTTCCTCCACTTAATCAAATTGGCGATTTCATAATTCACTGTACCAATCTCTTCTACCCCAAGATGCACAGATGGCAACTTCTGAGGTACAAACTCCTTCCTGTCACCATGGCCTATGCTTGCCCTTGGCCGATCCAACTCTAAAGCCATTAGCCGAGGCTGCATGTACCCAACAGCAAGCAGATCTTGAAGCCATGCAGCAGTGAACTTGACATCTTGCACTGTCCAAAAGCCTTCTTCAGCCATTGCATAGCTTAACTCCAAAATCTTTTCAAACAACCTGTGTTTACTGGATCTCCACGCTACCAAAAACTTTGTTAAACGGCCAACATTCACGTGTAGATCTTTCTCTTCTGAAAAAGGGTATCCCTCGATTCTATCATACCGATGGATAGTGGGAGGATACACCACAACATATCCACCAATCTCCCATAACATCCTCTGTGTCCAATATCCTCTTAAAACATCAGAAGCCATTGTACTAACAGAAACCGGGAGCATCAAACCCCAAAATGCAGATGAATGAAAAAGTGTATTAAATGAATTAACCGGAACCATCATACCCTGGGGCAATGCCACTTTCGGAGCATGCTCATCAAATTTAATATCAAATGCTTCAAACCCTGCCTTCCTAGTAAAATAGAACACCGAATCCACATCCGGTAAACCATTCGAGATCCCTTGCTGGATAAGCTGCTTTCCACCAAAAATCTCAGTATAAAACTCCTCATGCCCAATTTCACCCACATTTTCCAATGGCAAACCTCTCGGCCAAACAGACCGTTGCCCAAAATGGATATACGGGTTCACTACAGTCCTATTAGGATTATCATGACTATACTGCAAAATCACCTCTTGCCTAGCATCCTCACCAATCAATTCAACATCAAAATGTTTACCAATATCATCATCAATCACATCACCACGATCATCCACATCCAAAATCTTTTTAGCACCATGTTGTATAGCAAACAAATAACCAACAGTCTTTCTAACATAAGAATCATAAGGCAAGTAATCTACAACCCTGAATCCCAACTTAGCTTGCATTTCCAAAGACAAGAATATTGTACCTTTCAAGTTCCAATCTTTAGGGGTTTTCGAGTTCCCAACTGCAAGAACCTGCCACCCTTTGATCCTCCCAAGCTTTCTAAGCGAATCCGACGGGTAATCTGAAACAGAAACCACAACCCATTTCTCAGATCGAAAATTTGCATAAGGAGTAGACTTATCTAAGATAGCTGGAATGTTATTCCAGTTGATTTTAGGGAATTCAGGTCTGATGGAGTGAGTTTGAGTTGACTGTAAGCAAAGGAGAGTAGTGGTATCACCAGCAGCACTACGAAGGTAGAAGAAAATAGCAATGGTGGAGATTAAGAGCAAAATGGTGAGGATTTTGTAAAGATTTTCAGAAACCCATGTAGAAAAATCAAGATTCTTGGCTCCATTGAAACGATTTGGGGTTCTTGATATAGGGATTGATGATCTTTCTCTAATGGGTTTTGGTCCTTTTGGTGATTTAGAAACACCATCTTCACGATCTTGGACTAACATTGAAATCCCACCACCTCAATTTTACACACAAGAGTAAAAATGAGAGCTTTATGAGTTTTTTTGAGTTCTTGAAACTCAAGTGTTAAGATTCTTCAATCTAGCATTTGACTTGAGACTGAAAATGCTAAAAAGTTTGTGTTTTTGGGTATTTTGCCGACAAGGGATGGGAAGGGTGGGGTGGGGGCGTAGGGTGGGGTTCCTTTAGCTTGAAGGTTAACTTCAGTTGGGGTAGTTTGGTGAGAGGTGCACTTTTGGACTCTACCATTTCTAATTTTTTTTTTTTTTTTTTAATTATGTTTGTTGGTCTGGAGATTGGGTGGCCAATAACTCAAGAATAGACAAATCAACTAACTTAAAAAAATAGAGACTAAACGATAGCAGCGGATTAAGTTGTCCTCTCTTGATCAGAAGTTTTAATTTCGAGTGGTAGAGATGAAATAGTATATTTGACACGAAGAGTTTCTCTTTAAATAAATTTTACTGAATAAGAATCTTATAGATTTTTTAAATAATATTTGGAGAAATATTTGGCAAATACTGTTTATTCATACAATTTGTCAATATTTGGCAAGTATCCCAAATGCTAGTATTTGGGTTAAATCTCATTATTTGAAATTGTTTAAAAATTAAAATTTTACACCAAAACTTTTATGTTTTACAAAATCACCTCCCTTTATAGTAGTTGTTTGCGATGTATTACATAATTTTTTACGTAATCACCAAAGTAGTGATGAAATATTCAGTGAATATGAATGTTTGATGAAAATGATGAACGACTCGTGGTAACAAAGTCATGTATTTTGTCTAGTTTAAAATGTATGGAATGATGTTTGTTGCACTCACTATAAACTACCACATTGCTCTAGTGTCACATATACTACTTGTTATTTGTTGCAACGAAGATCCAGTTGACTTGTAATACAAACTTTTGGTTAGTTTTGATAGTTTTTAAAACTTATGGGTATAAATCATATTTTTCTAAAAAAGTGAAATATATTTCTCAAATACTATGGTCAAACGCATGATCAAAATTTCACTCAAATAATATTTGCCAAGAATATTTGGAAATCTATGGTCATACGCTAGCTTAATTAGTTGAACTTCACTCAAACACTGTATGAAAATGATTTGGTGCAACATATAGGATTGCTTCTTTCTTAATAAGAAAATTTGATTTCAAGCATTGAAGATGAAATAATACTTGACAGAGTTTCTCCTGAATGAACCATACGCGTGACAAGAATCTTAATTAGTCGAACTTCACTCGAACACTGAATGAACTGGTGCAACGATAAAATTGCGTTATTCTTAATCAAAAAATTTGATTTTCGAGTGTTGGAGATGAAATAATACTTGACAGGAAGAGTTTCTCCTCATGAACCATACGTGATAGAAATTTTAATTAATCGAACTTCACTCAAACACTGAATGAAAATGATCTCGTGCAGGGAATGAAATTGCTTCTTTCATAGTTAAAAATTTGATTTCGAGTGTTGGGGGATGAAATTAATAATGCTTGAAAGGAAGAGTTTATCCTAAATGAACCCTACAGACAAGAATCTTAGAGTCGAACTTCAGTTGAACACTAAATGAAAATAATTTGGAGCAACTGATAGAATTGCTTTCTTTTTAATCAGAAGTTTTGATTTCGAGTTTTTGAGTTGAAATAATACTTGACGAAAAGAGTTTTTCCTAAATGAACCCTACGCGACAAGAATCTTAATTAGTCGAACTTCACTCGAACATTAAATAAAAATGATCAGGTGCAACTTATAGAATTGTTTCCTTCTTAATCAGAAATTTTGATATCGAGTGTTGGAGATGAATAATACTTGGCAGGAAGAGTTTCTCCTAAATGAACCTTACACAACAAGAATCTTAATTAGTCGAACTTCACTCGCACACTAAATGAAAATGATCGGGTGCATTAGATGAAATTGCTTCCCTCTTAATCGAAAGTTTTGATTTCGAGTATTGGAGATAAATAATACTTGATAGAAAAAGTTTCTCCTGAATGAACCTATGTAACAAAAATCTTGATTAATCGAACTTGACTTAAACACTAAGTGTAAAAGAAACTAACTCAAAAGATATGTAGGAAAATTAATTTAGAAACCAACTCGATGGATGAAAACATAAAAGTCAAGAAAAAAAAAGGCAAAAGAGAACATAACTTTAGGTGTAAGTTATTTATTAGGAAAATTAAGGTTAATATTGGAAGGTTTTCACATAAGTTTACAAAGAATTTAAAATTACGTAAAAGAAAATGAACTATTTATAATAAGAAAATATATGACTTATTTTGTATGAGAATCTAAATTTGCTCAGGTCTTACCAACAAGTTATTTGGGGATTTTATAAGTGATAGTGTAGAATTAAAGAAGAGACTGAACTAGCTTTTTAAAAAATATGACCAAAGTTTAAACACTTTAAGATTAAAATTGATACATTACTCTTGTAAACTAATTACTATTACCTATAATGTGAATAGTGTTTATGTGCAGGGGCAGATCTACGTTGTTGGGTGGGGGTGCCACGGCACCTAGCTAGTGATCTCGGAAAAAACGTTGTACATATATGTATATATGTATAATAATTAAATATGTATTACTTTTGCCACCTAATGACTATATTGCGGAATAACTCAATTGGCAAAGGAGAGAGTTTGCCACTTTGTTGATGCCGGGTTCGAAACCATAATAGCAACATCTTTTTTTTATTGCTTGCTCCTTTTCTTCTTATTCTTTTCTTTTTCTCCATTCATTCTTATTTATTTACTATTCTTTATTAATTCAAATTGACCCCTTTTCATAATTAATTTTTAATTTTTATTACTTTCTCTTGCACCAATTATTAATCTATTGATATGAGTGTAACATATTAATTTTTTTTTATCAATTAGTGAGTACTGAATTATGAGCGTCAAATGAATATTACTTTAAATAGTAGTTTTTAGAAAACATAGGTTTCAAAATGTTTTTTATTTTAATTTAAAGGTTCTTTCGATCTTCACTGACATTTTTGCTAAGTAAGATGAATAGGCTAAAACTACAATTTTTATTGTTTCGCAACTATATATCTCCAACAACACATAAAGTCAATGGAAGATGAATATATTATGTTAATATTATTAGATTGTTTATACAAGCTCAAATTTTAATGTAAATTTTTTTTTATCAAAGTTTCAGCGAATAAGACATCTAATTCCAAAATAAAATAAAATTTGAATTGTTTAGTTATCTCTGATTACATTGTATCTAAAAGAAAATATAACTATATGCACATTTGATCGATTTGTATATAAAAATAAAAAAATTAATAACGTGAATTGTAACCCAAAATTAAAGTAACCGGTCCTTATCATACTTAAACGTTGTGGCACCCCCAACCTTCAAATCCTAGATCCGCCTCTGTTTATGTGAGATGTAAATTGCTCAAATTCATAGAGTAAAAAAAGAAAGTAAAAATGATAGGTGGATCCTTATATTACTTGAGAGCATTTCATTTGATTGTACCTCATTCCATATATGTGTAACTACGAACTTAAGTTTGAAGCGCTTTTTTATAAATTTGAGTAATCAACTATATGCCAACTTTATACCCAAATTGTCTCAATTTGAACCATTATCCCTACTTTATACCTATAATTTTGATTAAAAACTTCTATTCTGAATTACATTTTGAGGCAGCTAAACTTTAAAAAAATTGTAACCTTGGCTATTTTTAATATAAAATAAATAGTGCTATTTGTGCAATTCGCCCCAAAATCAGGGCAAAAAATTGGGTTCTATTATAGGTCCAATGTGATGCAAGCAAAATTTGGGTCATTTGCATTTTTGTCCCATGTTTTGGGATGGTCTTTACTTTTTGTTTACAAATAACTTTTTTGTGAGCTATAAGTATATATCTTCGCATCATAATATCCATGAGACATATCTAAACATGCCTTTAAATTTTAAAGAATTGAAAAAGATTTAAATACGTCATCGAACTTTGAGAAAAAACTCATTTATATTAGGGAAACTTTCACATATAGCTACATAAAAATAATTAATTACTCTCCATAGCTATAGTTTGATAATTACAATTTGTAGCTACATGTTATATATAGGAGAGAGGCGAGCGAGACTGGAAGAGAGAGGAGAGAGGCGAGAGAGAGGGGGAAAATAGTGGGAGAAAGGTGAATTGTATATGTATATTGGTTAGATAATTGTATATTATACATATGCAATTGTATATATGACAAGAGAGATTGGGAGAGGGAGGAGAGAGGCGAGCGAGATAGAGAGAGGGAGGAGAGAGGCGAGCGAGAGAGGGCAGAGAGTGGGAGAGAGGTTAATTATATATGTATATAATTGTATATAACTGTATATTATACTTATATATTTGTATAAATGGCAGCGAGATTGGGAGAGGGAAGAGAGAGGCGAGCGAGATTGAGAGAGGGAGGAGAGAGGCGAGCGAGAGAGGGCAGAGAGTGGGAAAGATGTGAATTGTATATATATATATGCTAAAAAATTATATATTATACATATTTATTTGTATATCTTGGCGAATTATACATATAAAAACATGACTAATTAAACAAACTCGAAGTCAGCCCATATAATTAATGTATAATGTTAGTCGTGAGTGGTATTATAGCAAACTATAGCTATGATGAGTAATTAAATAGTATAAGTTTGCTTATCCGCGTAATTTTCCCTTTATATTATCTTTTAAAAGTTAAGCTTATCTGTGCAGTTTCGTTTGAGAAAAAGGTTTATCCATGCCATTATCTATTAACTAAAGAATTTTTGGTTTTGCAATTTTTTTTACATGTGGTCAACTATGATTCGGCCACATAATTAATTAAATCATTTTTTAAAAAAAGAAAAGACTCAAATATATCATCGGACTTTTGAGAAAAGATTGATCTATGTCATTCGTTAACAGTTTGGTTCATCTACGCCATTTGAGTTGACAAATAATGACATGGATGATCTTTTTCTCAAAAGAAAAATGGCATAGATAAACCAAACTTTTAACGGATGACATAAATTAGCCTTTTCTCAAAATTCGATCTTTTTCCCCAAATGAATTTATGCCCCACCATGTATAAGTTCGATTGTTAAATAAGAGTAACATAAATCAAAGACCGATCCATTTTAAAGAACAAAAATTAAAAGACCAACACATTTTAAGGGTAAAATGTTTATACATCCATCCTCTTCATACTTCGACCACCCTATCCATTCATGCACTAACAAGTAAGAGCTTGCTTATGTACTTCGTTGCACTTGCCTGCACCTATCGGCTAATTCTATTGTATATCAACCTTTTCTATAGTACAAATCACTATGCTTAGCCTTTTTCTATATATTATAATACACATCTTGATTGTTGCGGTCTCTACGAGTAATAGCAAGAGAGTGGGCCGAATATTGGGCCGAACCCAAAGAAGAATACTGGATCTTATATAAAGCCCATTTCGTAGTCCGTAATCAGCTAGTAACCCCCCAAAAAATAACTTTAACGCGCCATTTTTCAAATTTTGCATAGAGAAACAAAAATAACGTTGAAGAAGTTTAACAATGGAAGATGAAGAAGAAGCATTTCCTAATGAAGATGAACTTCATGTTGCTTCTGCGCTTCTCCTTTTATCAAATACACCTTCTCCATCACCGAAGTATAACGAAATTCAAAAATTTCTATCGAATTGAAATTGTTGCTATTATGAGTTTTTTTTTGTATGAATCGAAGTTTCTATCGAATTTGAGTAACTGGAATTGTTGCTATTATGAGTTTTTTTGCATGTTTGTTTTATGAAATTTGAAATTTCTATCGAATTCGAGTAACTGAAATTGTTGCCATTATGAGTTTTTTGGGGTAATTTTGCAGAGTGAAGAGCATATCTGAGATTTCACAGATAGCGGCATTGAGTTATACGTCTTCGGCATCGGATTCGAAGTCGAAATCGACTGATTCTTCAATTGTAACAGCTGATGATGATGATATACATTCTTCATCTCCAATGTATAGCGAAATTCAAATTTTCTATCGAATTTAAGTTACTGAAATTGTAGCTATTATGAATTTGTTTTGCGTTTTTTTTTTTTTTTTTTTTTTTTTTGGTAATTTTGCAGAGCGAACAGCATATCTGAGACTTCGCAAATAGCTGCAATGAGTTACGCGACGTCTGTATCGGAGTCGAAATCCAAATCGACTGATTCTTCAACTATAACAGCTGATGATTACGACGATGACGATGCTGATTATGATGATGATGCCTCGTTTGCTGAGGCTAAAGCAAATACTCGTCGGATTAAGATGATTCGGATGATTCGTGTCATTAATAAGCTCAAGGTGATCAGTTTTACAGTTATAGTATTGCATGACAATGATCGCGATCTAGATTTTTTGATTGTTATTCTAGTTTGATTTTATTGAATTATCAGTTTATTCGATCTGTTTTGAAGCTGCTTCTTCAGTGCTTCGTGTTGGATTAATTTTTGAATTTTCATAGTTACACTGCTCTGTTTTCTCAGTGTTATGAATTGCAGAATCGATGACTTAAAACTAATAAGTTTTTCTCTAGCTTTGATTGATGTTTAGATGTTTTCGCTCATTTAAATCTCCAAAGTTCCCCTACTCTGTTTTCTCTGTTCTTCGATTAGAAAATCGATTCAACATTCTCTGTGTAACTGTTTTTGGTTGATTTTCTGAATTAAACATGCACAAAAATCTTGTAGGCGGTGCGAAGGAGACGATCTAAGAGCTTATGCATTTCCGATTGCCTGAAAATCAGCTCCGGCAAGCCGAAACCGGTGTTTTCTCTGGCTACCTCTTGCACATCAGCTTCGTCGTGCGTGTCGATTGGCTCTACTGCCGCCGGCAACATCTCAAGCGGCGGAAGCTGTGAGGCAGTACTAAAGGAAAGAGAGTGTGTTTCAAGGAAAATGAAGGTGATTTTCTCATCTCACATGCGGCGTCGAGCTGAAGCCATATTGAAGGTGTTGTCGTCTCATGGTTGTGCTTCTGAAGTTAGGATTCGTCAACTGCTTGGTGATAGCCCTGATACCAGCAAAGCCTTGAGAATGTCAGTCTCTCTCTCCCAGTAGTAGATCTCGGACCTATGAATGGGGATATTTCCAAGGGCCTAAATAATCATCAAATCTATTCCTATCTAACGAAACACTATCAGAAAATTATAAAAACGAAACGATTCAGCTCTCTCTCTCACAAAGCACATAAAAATAGGGTGTACAAATCATCAATGCATAGTGTACAATTGAATAATGTTTGTTTTACTAATTTTGTGAACTTTTTTCTTGTGTATGTTTGGTTATTTCAGATTGTTGAGGCTAGAAGAAGTGAGGAGGACAGGGGCAGGAGGTCGCACAGATCCCTATGTTTATGTGGTAAGTTAATCAAGTATAGACTTATATGAATCTCGAAATTTAAAAAGTGTCGCATGAATTAAAACGAAAAGAGTAATTAATAGTCATTTTTTAAAATTAATACGTATCAGCGTGATTTACTAGTTTATGCTTTCTAACTTTCCGCATCCTTTTGTTTAATGCTTTTCAACCTTTTGTTTGCTGCAGATAAGTTGAGAAGTTAGATAACACCAAAACAAAAGTGGATCAAGTTTGTAGATTCCATTTGGAAAATAAATTACCCAAGAGAGCCTGAATATATATATTTTTATATATAAATAAATAAAACAAAAGTATAATTCCAAAGTTTAGTCATTAGTGTGTAGATTAGAGAATCCAAAGTCAACAGAAATGGTGAATTACTTGATGTTCGGACGATTCGCTTGAAAATTTACTATATTACAGTATTTACTATGCTTCTTGGTTATTATGGTCCAAAATGAAATGTAATAACAAGTTTCGACATTTTGTATGAATTTTATCATTTTATGGTAGAATTTTGAACTTAGAACAAATAATGTTTTAAAGTTTTGACCTGTCTATGTATGCATTGGACTTTCTTCAAAATTACAATATTATTTAGAGATTGTTGACTAATATTTTTCATATAACAACGAACACAAGTAGTTATTTAAAATGCTCGATCAAGCTGGTTAAGAATGTGATTTAGGACCCGTTTGGTAGGAGGTATTAATCCATGAATTAAAATTTAGTCTAATAAAAACATTGTTTGATTACTTTATTAAACTTAAAATATGGATTAGTTATACCTCATATAAGGTCTTATCTAATCCCTAGAAAAGGGAGGAATAACTAATCCAATGTTTTAATAATCCTTGGATAAGACCCCTAAATGATTAAATTATCCCCTCTTTTTTTTTTGTAATTTCATGTTCTTTTTTAATTTATATGAGAATATTTATATATATTCTTTTAAATTCTCTAAGTTCGTTCCATGTAATTTGATGATTTCACAAATTAATATTTTTTTCTCCATGTTTGATTTGTTATATTGAGTTTTTTTTTTTTTTTTTTTTTTTTTTTAAATGTAGTTAGTCGATTGACCCCTTGAACTGTTTTTTTAAAGAAATAAAATTTGTGTATTTGAACAATTTAAGTAGCCTTAACTTAAGGTATATTTGACCAACAAAAAATTAAAATATATCGTGCTATCAAAAATCTCTATGTAGCATATCACACCTCAAAATTAATAACTTGACAAATTAAATGAAATATAGAATCTCATAATAACTAAGGGTATAATAGAAAATAAACTTTTTCTAGAATTTTAAACCAAGCATAAGATTAAATCGGAAACAACGAATCAAACACTTGATAAAAGTTAATCCCTGTATTATTAATCCATGCACTAATAATCCCTACATTATGCATCTTTGTACCAAACGACCCCTTAGTGGTCAATAAATTGAGTGAGATATGAAATCTAAAGTTCAAATGCAAGTATTGATAATGTCGAGATTGATTAGGATTATGCAAATATATATACATATATATATATATATATATATATATATATATATATATATATATATATATATATATATAAAGCTCAATATAAGCAATTTTATGTGGCACCTCTCTATGGCCAACATTTTTATGATCATTTATCTCTTTTTTTAAGCTTTAAATTTATTTTCTATTTTTTAAAAAACTGAATGCATTTAAATGACTTACACAATTAATCATGTTCTTTAGAACTTCCTTCACACTAATATACATTTAAGTAAATAGATCATGAAAAGATAAAAAAACTTTTCATTTTTCATAACTGCTTTTTTTATTTAGCCTATAAAGGAAACAAATTTGAGTATTTCTAACCAACAACAATGAACTACTTGTTATAAAACAATATAATGTGGATGTCCACTACACCAAGAAGTTGCTCACCCATTATCTCCACTATTTTCCTCATTATGAAGATGATCATAACCTCCATAACCTCCACCTTTATAACCATTATTCTTGTAACCTTTCACTTTCATAACCTCCCCATTATATTCATTTTAATGTCATGTTTATGACGAACCTTTTGTATGCCTCTATGCTACACTATAAATAGAGGTATAAGGGTTCATATTGTATACACTTGAAGGTTTGGTAAATACTTGAATAAAAAAAGCTCTCATCTTCTTGTCTCCCTATTTCTATTGTTTTCATCTTCTATATCTCTTGTCTTACATTCTTCTTTTCTTTATCTTTATATTGTTAGTTTGCTTTAGTTTTACAACACGTTATCAGCACGAATGGTCCACCACTGAAAGATTGAAGCAAAGTAGACAAAAGAAGGTAAAATAATTGTGTTTATTTTCTCTCGGGAACAAGGTAAGTTATTGTGAAATCTATTTTATATTTTACTTGTGAACAAGGTGAATGATCCATATTATTGTTAATGTTTTTTTTCCACCTATGATCTATATACTTTCTTTTGTATGTGAAACTTGTTTTATAGTTTATTTATGATTATACTCACTGTTTTGGTTATTACATAAGCTTTTAAATTATTTTGTTTTGCGTGTGAAATATTTTAAATTCACATGGAAATTGAAAAAGGAATGGTGGTAGTGAGTAGTTAGTGTAATTGGAATTATTATTTTCTTAGTGTGCAATTGATTCTTTGATCTATAATGATAATTCACTACCTTAATAATTATGCACCAAACATAATATAATATAATGCTATATGTAACTCTCTGTTTTGACAAATTTAAGATATTGATACATACTTTGTTGAGAATATTTTTATTGTATTTCTTTTGTTCTATATTTATTTGTGCATGTTAATCACAAGTGACAATATATTTTTTAAGATTCAATGGTGTATCATATTATATTTGGCTTATCATGTCATTGATTGAGGGTAAGACGAAGGATTCAAGTTCTATCGCACCAAGAGGGCAATACATCGGGTGAGAGTCCCGATGCATCATGATAATAAAATGTTGGGTTGGGTCCCAACAAATAATGACGTTGTCTTCTTATGGGTAAGACGTTGGGTTCAAGTCCCAACATTATATAAAGACGATGAGCAAATTGATATGCTCTTGACAAAAGTCATAAAATTTGTCCATTGATTTGCTCCATTCTTTTATGTGAATGTGGTAGCAAGACATAATATGTCTGAAAATGACAAGTGATTAAATGTATGAATATAAGTGTGGTAAAATGTTAATAAACAATTGTGGTAATTAAAAGGAAGAACATTTTGGGTTCTTAAGATGATCCTTCAAGTGTGAAGGTAGGTTTTTGTCATCAAAGTGGTATGAAAAGTTATTGGTCATATTGAGTTGGTGCAACCAATTTGAATGTTTTTAAATCCTCCTTTAAAATAAAAGAAATAAAATGATAGTACATTTGGTACATTTGATCTCTTAAAGTGATGTTGAGGAGAGTCACATAAATTTGATAAATGTGAAAGTATGACAATGAGTTTCTAATAAAAATTTATAAGGCATGTTCAAATGGTTATGATCCATTTCTTAAAGAAAATGTGACTCGTGCTCTTATGGATAAGAACATATCCATGAATTATTGGATAAATGTCACATCTCGCCTTTAGGGGAGGTTTGAGATATTGAAAAGAAATATTTTGACATAAATGATCATTTAGTACTACACAAATACTGTGATAAGTTAAATTATGAACTATTGAAGGACAAAAGAAAGAAATAGTTCTTTCCTATAAAGATTGTGGTTATGACCAAACAAATTTGTCATTGGTTGCCAAGAAATAAGTCTTTCATGTGATAATTTTAACCATGACAATAATAATTGTTTTCTCCTTGAGGAGATGGTCAACATAAGAATGGTGTTGTGAAATTTGTGATAGTACATAAAATTAGTTGAGAGTTTGTAGTAAGTCTCAAAAGAAACTTTTTAAGTTTCAGAAGAATGAAAAACAAATATTATATTGAGACTATAAATTATGGAAAGATTTAATATCTTCAAATTACTACAATCAAAGTGGGTAATAAATATTTACGTATAAGATTATCGATTTTTTCCCGTTGTTTGTTGTATACAAATACGGGCATGGTGATGGAATCACATCCAAAAGTAAACTAGTAGTTTACTTGAATAAATATCAGTTGGCATAATCGGTTGGCCATTCCGATTTAAATGTTATGCAAAAGAAATTGAGAATTCGCGTGGCTATATGTTCAAGAAATAAAAGATTCTTCAAAAATTCTCTTTTGTAGCTTGTTCTCGTGATAAAATGATGATTGTACCAGCTAAGGTTGGGATTGTATTTCCTAAATTATTTGGAACATATAAAAAGGTGAATATGGGCCCGTTCACCTGCCATGTGGACCGTTTGCTATTATGATTTAATAGATGCATCTATGGTATGGTCACATGTGCATTTGTATCAACTTACAAATTGGTTTTTGTAAGGTTGTTTGCTCGAATTACTAAATTAAGAGCACAGTTCCAAACTATAAAGTCATGTTGATAATGCTGGTTGGTTTAGCAGAAATTGTATACCTCCAATTATAGCTAGACCATTGATTATGAGAACAAATCTCTCAAATAAAATTTGGTATGAGATGAGTTTATTTAACATGTATGCATCAAGCCAACAAGAATCTCCCAACACAATTGGTTCAGGGTCAGAACCAAATAATTTCCATCTAAAAATTTGACGTGTGCACATATAATTTTATTGCTCCACCGTGCACAAAGATGGATCCCCAATTGAGGTTGAGGGTGAATGTTAGATTTCCTAACATTAGGGAGAGATATGTGTAGCAGCTGAAAGTTATGTGTGGGGTGAATTATCTAGATCCTCGTTAAAAAAAATAAACTTGAAGTTCAAGAGATAATTCATTTGCAAAATATTGCAAGTAATTTGCCAGATGTATTTGCTGACCCAATATTTTAATTAAGCTGCAAATGCTCCAATAAATAGTCATTGAAGGACAGACTCTAGGTACGCCAAAAGCGTGATAGACCAATTGATTCCAAATGCAAAACTCCTTGAGGAAGAGGAGCAAATTATCAAAATGGTCATTGATAATGAGGTAAGTGCTTTGAAAGAGCACTATGACATAACATTTCATAAAACCTTGGCAAAGATTCAGGTACCTGAAAATGATGAAAAATAAAGAGATCTCGATAAGTTATGTCGTATTGGAATCGATATCAAGATTATATCTGATATGAAGTAACACTTAATGCTATAAATGGTTACGAGAAATTTAAATTTGAATCTGTCATATAGTGTGAACAGATAAATGATTAGCCAAATAAAATACACTATTCAAGTATATTTTGTTTCACTTAGAAAAGTGATGTTTTTGAACTTATAGTTCATAGATCAAAATATATGTCAGTGGGGTACAAATGAATCATTACGCGAAAGTATAACAGTAAGATATGAAGTACGATTTGTGCCTCGGGGCATAGAGAGTTTTCGCAAAATCCTGACATTATTAAATAGAGATATATTCTCTAGTGGTGGATGCAATAAGACTTGTTTTAGTATGGCAATAGATGAAATACTTGAATATGCAAAATGATTGATTATTACGTCTAACTAGATGATGAAGGTTGTTCAAAAATCCTTGAAGGATTTAAAAGGTCTTAAAGTAATTCCATTGAGTGCCCAATGATTTTGAGATTGCTTAACACAAAGAAAGAATCTTTTTAACCTCATGAAAATGATTTAAAATGTTATGTATTGGTGCAATTGGTCACTTACATATCGCTGGTTATGCAAATGCTAGAAAATGTGTGATTTTCATTGAGAAGAAAAGACGAGCTTCAATAAAATTGATCAATCTCTCATGAGTCAAAAATAATTTGATTATGTAGATGCAGAATATTTATTTGATCTACACAAAGCTCGATCGCAAAAGAGCTATTTGCTTATATATGGAGGTACAACAATATTTTGTAATTCAACAAACATTGGTAACCACTTATTCAAATTGTGCAGAAATAATACTGATCTATGAAGTAAGTTGGGTGTGTATTTGGTTGGAATCATGATCTATCATATTCAAAAAGTATGTGATTTTTTAGCTACCATATACGAGAATAATATATAGCTCAATTGTAAGGAGGATATAATTAAAAGAGATCGAACAAAGTATAGTTCACTAAAAGTCTTTCACACATGATCTTCAACAAAATGGTGAGATAGACGTTCAAAGGTTTATTCAAGTGATAATCTTGTAAACTTATTCACTGAAGATTGCCAACATCAATAATTGAGAAGTTGTGATACAAGATTGAAATGCATTGCTTTCGAGATATCAAGTGAAGTTTTTATCAGGGGGAGAAAAATACGCGTTGTACTCTTTTCCTTAACCATGATTTTGTCCCAATTGGGTTTTCCTGATAAGGTTTTTAACGAGGCAACATTCAAAGCGTATTAAAAGATATGTGTACACTTTTTCGTTCACTAGGATTTTTTCCCCACAGTTTTTTTTCCTAGTAAGGTTTTAACGAAGCATATTATCTATGGACATCCAAGGGGGAGTGTTATAAAACAATATAATGTGGATGTCCACTACACCAAGAAGTTACTCACCCATTATCTCCACTATTTTCCTCATTATGAAGATGATCATAACCTCCATAACCTCCACATTTATAACCATTATTCTTGTAATCTTTCACTTTCATAACCTCCCCATTATATTCATAGTAATGTCATGTTTATGACTAACCTTTTGTATGCCTCTATGTTACACTATAAATAGAGGTATAAGGGTTCATATTGTATACACTTGAAGGTTTGGTAAATACTTGAATAAGAAAAGCTCTCATCTTCTTGTCTCCCTATTTCTATTATTTCATATTCTATATCTCTTGTCTGATATTCTTCTTTTCTTTGTCTTTATATTGTTAGTTTGCTTTAGTTTTACAACACTACTCCTCTTTTCTTCATTTCTTCTTTTCTTACAATGATAAAGAAGAATATACGGATATCACAAACAACAATGAACTCCTCCTCTTTTCTTTGACAAAAGAGAAAAAAATAAGTACATCATGATGCTTTCGAAAATATTGGTAGGAGAAATGTTGTATTGGTAGAAAAAAATTTGATTTGGTATATCAAATTTCTAGGCTTTCGAATTTCTTCAACAAAAGAGGAAAGAAGAAGTACATCATAATCCTTTCGAAGATATTAATAGGAGAGATGTTATATTGAGAGAAAAAATTTGATTTGGTTGAAAAATTTATAGGACGAGTAAATATTGTATCAAGGGGTGAGATAATTATTTGGAGAAAGAATCCATCTATTTATGTATTTCATATCAAATTAGGAGAAGAATAAATAGATAATATGTTTTGTGATTTGAAAGGAAACGGAATTAATGTTGATATTATTTTTTTTCAATATAATTATTCTATTAAATCGTTTCTTCTTTTATTTTGTCTCGATTTTTTTTCTCTGTGTTTATTCAAAGTTTAATATATATATATATATATATATATATATATATATATATATATGTGATGACATCATTCTTACTCTAGAATTTGATATTTATTTATTTATGTCAATTTTTTTCACATTTTAAGTACATTTTTATTAAAATAATTGCACAAAAAATGAAGTTACTCTTCCAAAAATAATTATATGTCGATATTCATTCTATTTTAATGACATATTTCCTAATTTTAAAAGATTGAACAACTAAAAAAATGATTGATTCATATATACATAGTTTGGTAGCATAGTTTGGTAGTGAAGGATATATAGTAGTTAATTTTTGTCTTTCATCTCCCATCTTTTAATATATTATTACTCTACATTAATAAAATTAATTAAGAATTAAAAAAATTGAAGGGGGATGCATACATGCATATACATTAAAACCTATAATAAAGAAAATAATTATAGTGGGAGGTGAAAAGTTGATTGAGTTGAATAAATATTTTTTTCTAATTTTTAAAAATAAAATAAGTAAATAATTTTAAACAATGATATTTATTAGTAAACAATGATACTAATAAATATGAAAGATTAGATAATGATGAGTATTTTATTAATATAATTAAAAAACTGTCATTTATAAATGTAGAGGTGTGAGTCATAAAAATGATTTTTAAAAAATATATTTATTTGTGAAAAAAATGGAGATAAATATAACTTTTTTTATATCTTATTTTGTTTAGGCTTAACACATAAAAAACTCCTTCAACTTGTTCCATTTTTCCATATAGATACTTAAATTATAAGGCTTACCGATTGAACACGTAAACTCAAGGTTTCCACGTCGACGAGTAAAAAGGAACTGCCTGGGCCATTGTGTGCCTATTGAACACATTTTTTACAGCAAGCCCAAATATTTTTTGCGTGACTTTCAAACGCTGCTTATGTGACAATATTACAAATAAGAAAATGACACATGGCAAAAAAAATAAAAATCTTCCACCTGATATTACTACGAAGTTCTGATTCAACCTGAGAGCTCAACCAGTCTTCTCTTTCAATCCATTTTCTAAATCTGCTTACAGAGTCTCTTTCTCTTCTCAACCATTCGATTGAATTAGCTAGACGATATTTGGTTGAGTCAACTGTGTAACATAGAAAAATATTTTGTCTTTGTGCTTCATAAAATATTGTATCCATTGTTTGAAGTGTGACTATATTAGTATATATTTTCAGTGCAACTTCCTTTTCAATTGGTGCAAAATCACTAGTGATTGAGTAATCATCATCGTCAAGGACCCGGTAATAATGTACTCTCTCCTCCCTTGTTTAAGGAATAAAATTCAAATGAGGTGAATTTGACCTCGCCTCAAGAAAAATCGAGGACTTGGGAATCATTATGAATACTGTGCATGGGATTTAAAAATATTTCAGCTTTGGTTGAGTCAAAAAGGAAATAGGCAAAATGGGGTTGATTTAAACCAAGAATTCGAAATGGGGTTCTTAGTTTTGGTGATATCTGTATGATGATGACAAACAGAAGATAAAAATCCAATCTTGGGTTTCAAACATATCAAATTTTTGATTTTAGCAACAATAGAGTCATTGTGCTACTGTTTTTCTTATGTGTGATTAAAAAAAAGAAATTTTTTTGATGGAGTTTTCTAAGCTAAGCTACTTATCTAGGACTTATATCTCTTTTATATTTTCCTCTCTTTGGCTTGGTTTCCTACTAATATTGTGTGATTATGTTATTTATAGGCTTGGCTGAAACAGACCCAGAGGTAACACTTCAGGATTTTGTTGAAGTTGTTCGTTTGGAACCCGAGAAGGCTGATTGGTAAGAAATTGAAAGTAATAAAAATTTTCTTCTATATTGTAGTTGTTAGACTGACCAGCTAACTCCCTTGTGTGTTTTTTTATAAAGAGAATATGAGTTTTTACAGTTTGTCGAACTATTTTTTTCATGTGAACAATTAACTCTGTTACGGTTTTACATGAAATGGTTTGCTAGAATCAAAACTAATGTACTTATAGTTATTTTCTTTGCTTGATGCAGTCTATTGGTATAATCTATGTTATTTACTCTAATCTAGGTCTGCCCTTATTGTTTTGAAATCTGTTTGAGCGTGCATTTAGTCATTCATTTGTATAAAGTTTCTTAAATGGTAGAAGCTGCTAATAACTTAACTTGTCAATATTTTTTGGTTCTGCTATTAGTGTTGTAATTGTTTGTTGTTGAATTGATGTGAAGGTTTTAGATTCGATTAATCTAAAAGTTCGAGTTGTTAAATTCTGTCGATATTGCTTGTACTTGTGAATTTATTAGCTTTAATGTTTTGCACATGTTATGTTGGATATATATTCAATGGATTTTGGAGATAAAAATTGGATGAATCTCCAAAGATCCACCAATGAATATATTCATGGAGTTAATGAGTTTCTTAATAAAGCATTTAAACGAGCTTTCCAAGGAAATGAAATATTATGTCCGTGTAAGAAGTGCTTTAATCGTAATTGGCATTGTCAAAATATGGTAGAGGATCACTTGATTTGTCATGGATTTGTTCATGGATACACTAAATGGGTGTTTCACGAGAAGAATTTTCTTCAAGTAATACGCCACACCCAATCGATGATGAAGAAACTTCTAACATGCATGATGATATTGATAGACTACTTCATGATACTTTTAAAATGTAGTATATGAATAGAGACATGAAGGAGTGAGAGAGGGGCCACCTGAAGATGCAAAGAGATTTTTTAAATTAGTGGAGGAAGGGAAAGAAGAGTTGTATCCGGGGTGTAAGAATTTTTCCAGGTTGAGTTTTACCATCTGATTATACTTGTTTAAATGCATTCACAAGTTGACTGATGTAGCCTTTTCATATTTGTTGGACTTGATAAGAGAGGCATTTCCATTTGCTCAAATACCCGAGTCATTTTACAGGGCAAAAAAGGTCATAAAATATTTGGGTCTTCATTATGAGAAAATTCATGCTTGCACTAACGATTGCATGTTATTTTGGAATGACAATGCAAAGTTAGATAATTACTCTGTGTGTGGAGCTTCAAGATGGAAGAATGTTCGTAATGACATAACTAATAAGGTCACTAAAATCCCAGTGAAGATTTTAAGGTACTTTCCTTTAAAGCCTAGGCTTTAGAGGATATTCATGTGTTCTGAAACATCTGTAGCTATGAGATGGCATGATACGAACGACCTAAAGATGGAAATTTAAGACATCCTGCAGATGGTGAAGCTTGGAAGGATTTCGATTCTTGCATCCTGACTTTGCTAATGATGCTTGTAATGTTAGATTGAGTCTTTCAAGTGATGGTTTCAATCCATTCAGAACAATGAGCATTTCCCATAGCACATGGTTAGTTATGTTGATAAACTATAATTTATCATCATGGACTTGCATGAAGTCGAAGAATATTATGTTGTCAATGATTATTCCAGGTCCATCGTCTCCGGGAAATGATACAGATGTATACTTGCAACCACTAATTGCGGAGTTGAAGGAACTATGGAGTGAGAGTTGAAATATATGATGTTGTAACTAATCAAACATTTCTAATATGTGTAGCTTTATTGTGGACAATTAGTGATTTTCCAGCTCTAGCAATGCTTTCTGTATGGAGCACCAAGGGAAGATGGTCATGCCCCACTTGCAATCCTAATATTTGTTCCCAATATCTCAAACATAGTCGTAAGATGTGTTACATGGGTCATCAGGCGTTTTTACCTCCTGATTATCCATTTAGAAAAGATAAAAATTCATTTAATGGTAAAGAGGAGCATAAAGTTGCACCTACTCCATTATCAGGGGTCCAAGTTCTTGAAGAGCTTCGTGAGTTCAATAATGTTTTTGAAAAGAACAAAAAGAAAAGAAAACGAAAGAATGATGGTTCATGGAAAAAAATCCATATTTTTTGAGTTGTCGTATTGGGCAACCAATAAATTGAGGCACAATCTTGATGTAATGCACATAGAGAAGAATATTTGTGATAGTTTGCTTGGGACTTTATTGGATATACTTAGAAAGTCCAAAGATCATATAAATTCGTGTTGTGACTTGTATTAAATGGGGATACATACAGAGATTCAACCTCTAAAAGATTCTGATACATAAAATATCCATTTAGTTAAAACTTGTTTCTCTATGAAACCAGATGAGAAAAAGTTATTTTACATGGTCTTAAAAGAAGCCAAATTGCCAAGAGGGTATGCTTCTAATATATCAAGGCGTGTGCAAATTGAATACATGAAAGTATCAGGATACAAAAGTCATGATGCTCATTTCATAATGCATTACTTGCTCTATGTTGCAGTCAGAAAAGCGTTATCCAAGAATTTAGCTATTGTCTTGATTAGGTTGGGGATTTTTTTTAGAACCATATGTAGCAAGGTTATAAGAAGAAGCGATCTTGATAAGTTGAAAGCAGAAATCATAGATATTGAATGCGAGCTTAAGAAGGATTTTCCTCCATCTTTTTTTGATATAATGACACATTTGCCTATCCATATAGTAGATGAAATTAATCTTGGAGGCCCGACTCATTTGCGTTGGATGTATTCTACTGAAAGAACTATGTGTAACTTTAAGAGGCTTGTTCGTAATCAAAAAAATCCAGAAGGATCAATAGTAGAAGGTTGTTCAGCTGTAATTGTTTGAACTTAATTTTGATATACCTACCTGATACGGTGAAGACAATGTTATGTAGGTATCGAACAGAGGATGAGGAGTACATTCAAACAGAGGAAGGTGGTGTTTCACCTTTATTTCCTAAGACAGGCCATCCAGCCGGAAGTGAGAATATAAGGAAAGGCAAGACTGTTAACATGGAGCAGCATGAGTTGTTTGAAACACATTGATATACTTTGTTCAATACTGGAGATGATCAAGTTGAGAGATTCATTAAGTAAGATAAAATAGTCGTTTGTTTTTAAACATCATTCAGATGTTATGATAATGTATTTCAAATTTCATTTCATTTATAAATACATTGATTAAATTACATTACATACTTACAGGGAACAAAAGAGTTTAATTGATAATCGTACTAGAGGCAATGCATGGGTAAAATCACAGGTGCATAGTAGAGAATCTGGTGATTGATTTAAGGACAAAGTTAAAAATATTGAAGCGTCCAATCATTCAAAATGGTTAGCTAAAGGGCCTAACTTTGTGGCAAAAAATATACTGGATATTTCATTAATGGATATCGATTTCATACGAAAACACGGGATGCCCCTTGCAAAACTCAAAATAGTGGAGTGACTTTGTCAGCAACAACAGATAGTTTTGCTAGTGCTTGGGATCAAAATCCTATCGATAGAGTGGTTCTCTATTATGGAATTATTCAGGATATCACTGAGATTGATTATTGGGGTTGCTTTAGTGTTGTACTATTTAAATGTGATTGGTTTCATAATAAAGTCGATGAATATGGATTGACTCGGATATACTTAAACAAAAAATGTAATACAGATGATCCTTTTGTACTAGTGCATCAGATTTTTTTATGTGGAAGACTCAATTAAAAAAAAGTTTATTATGCAAGAAACAAAGTCCCAGTGGATTTGTATGATTTGGAGGAAGAGAATTGTCCTAATATTGAAAAAATATTTTGGAAAGAGCCTAATGAAGATATTGGTTCATCCATAAGATTACTTGATGTAGATGTTAGATGGTCGAAAGAAGATCTCCCTGCTGATATCATCGATGCTCCTTCCATTGCACTACATTCACTAGATGTAGCTATGGAAACATCGAAAGAGGAGGATGACTTTGATGATACTGGTTGGGATTGGATGGAAGTTGATGATTGACAAAAGATCTTGTGAACTTATTCAAATACATTTTGTTCTTGATTTTTTTTAGTAGGTAATGAATATCTTTTTGAGTTGCATCATAATTAATGTTGAATGGACTGTATTTGCATCTTTTTTATGTGTTTCTTTTTCATGTTATCTCTAAATTACTGTAACTTAAATGATACATATGTGCTAAGAATTGTTTGATACGTTATGAAATCTTTCTTTCTGGTCTTTCATTTCTTATTTTGGGATTATTACTTTTGTTAAGTTAGTTTTCTCTCTTATTCATTTTCATCATTCTTCATTCTGTAGTTTCTCTGAGCAATTTTCAACATAACAGTGCACCAGCAACAAATCAGGTTTTTATCTCTTTATTAAGGTCCAAAAACACCAGGTTCTTACTTTTTAATTTCTTTAGTCTTATTTTTACAAAGGTTTAAATAATCATGAGCCAACAAAAATCTTCAAAAAGAAACAAAAAAATAAAAAATAAGACATTTGCTAAACCGGAATCGTCATTCTTGGCAAATAAGAAACTGCAGGTGTTGACAACAAATGAAATTTTCAAGCAATAGAGTGCGATAAAGGACAATTACTTAAATTAATTGGAGTACATCAGCCAGTAGCACCACAATCTAAAGGAAAAATACAATTAGTAGACAAGCAGCCTATTGAGAAGTTACCTTTTGAAAAGCAGACTCTTGAGTAGACTTTCGAAAAATAGCCTATAGAGGAGCAGCCTTTTGAAAAGCAGCCTGTCGAGGAACAACCTCTTGAGCAACCTGTTGAAAAGTTGCCTTTCGAGAATCAAGTGCAAATGAATTCTGTCATTCCTCGAACAGATGATCAACCTGAAGAACAAGGTAATATGTATTCTAGAAACCTATTAATTGTATCCATGATTTCTAATTATATTTCTTGTATTATTTTACATAGTTGAAGATGTTTTCACTCCAAATAAAAGAGGTAGAACACAAATGCATGATGTACATGCACGAAAAGAGCGTAAGTTGATCCTACTTAATAAGCATCATCAACCTGTTGGTCCTATTGATGATGTTGTCATAGAGTTAGGTAGCTTCCTAGGAACATTGGCTAGAAATGCGACTATTTTCCCATTTGATATATTAGATTGGAGGAGCATGTACACTAAACAGGACTTATGAAATTATACCAAGGCTTGTAGTTTACAATATTTGATTAGTTGTAAAAGTCTTTTACTTCTATTGGCTAAGACAATGACACAAAATTATAGGAGAAGTACATTATTCCTGAAGATGCGTACAATTGGACTATGATAAAAATTCGAGATGCTTGGAGAAGACATAGAAGTGATATTAAGATGAACTATTACGATCCATATGATAATGATATAGTTCGAATGGCAAAAAGGCATGGTCATATTCCAGAATGTCAATTTAGAGAGCTCTTCAAATATTGGAAGTCTGAAAAATTCAAGGTAAGAATGTAGTTCAGAATCTCAAATTTTCAGGTTATTCATTTCATGATCTCTTTTTGATATCGTTGTTGGAGCTTTATTTTTTCTTCTACTCTCTTCTCTGTTGTAATATGTTGCAACTTCTTTATTCATTTGGTGTGATAGTCACAATTAAAAAGGGTTGCCAGACTGATATTGACCTCGTCTAGTATACTATATAACACTAAATATGCATTTGGTTAACATTATTGATTCATTTCTTTGCAGAAAATTTCTGAAACAAATGCAAAGAGTCGAAATTTTTTGATGAATCCACACACTGCTGAAAAAAAGTGTTTCTCTTTAGTTCGTAATAAGCTGGTGTGTTCTCTTATTTATTATATAGTATTAACATGACATTTAAACAATTTTTGATATACATTTCAATGTGACTAGGAGAAAGAGAAGGAGACAATATCATCTAAGGATCTCTTTGTGGTTACAAGAACAAGAGAACCGGGCGTTTGTACAAGGATTCGAATGAAGATACTACTAGTAAAATTGTATGAGCACTGTCTACTTTTTTTATTATTGATATCCATTATATATTTCATAAGATTGTGTTTGTAACTGGATATCTTTGGTAGGCTGAAATGGAGGAAACTAAAAAATAAATGAGCATAAATAGTGAGTATGTTGATGCATTTTCAAGCGTCATGGGTCCTGAACATCCGGGACGTCTCAGCTACATGGAGTAGGAGTTACAAAGACTATTTTGAAAAAATAAGTTGGCGATTCTAAATCAACTTTAAATGCAACAAGTGATGAAATGCAAGAAAGGATGCAGAAAATGGAGAAACAAATGGAGGAGCAAAAGAAAACTGTGCGACAGGAAGTTGCAGATGTAATTGCACAACTTAAGCATGCTGGATTAATTGATCCTAATATACTGGCAGCACATTCCATTCCTTCACCAAGAGAAACGACTTCTGTTCAAGGGGGTGAGTGTAACAACCCTAAACATGAATAGGATAAAGACTTAGGGTGTCAAGAATGATTGTGATTAAACCAAGGTTCACACAGAATGATACACGTAGAATCAGACCTTAGAACCCTTACTACGACCTAGTCAACTAACTTGGGGAGTTAGTTGAGCTTGGAAAGGTTGGAACCAACCATGTGAGGCTCTCGAAAACAAAGATTTAATCGAAGGAGTCTTTACCGGACTTAAAAGAAGAAATTTTAAGTTTTGAGGGTCCAGGGGTAAAATGGTATTTTCCAGGACAAGGGTAATATTTTAATTACCCTGAGGAATTAATAAATTAATTACTTAATTTAATTAAAAGAGCTATTCGAATTTGGGGCGACCCGGAGTGACCCATTTCGCAAATAGGGTGCCACTCAGGTTCGAGCCCCACTAGGAGCAAGGAATTGATGATTTAATCATCAATTAAAATCTATTCATTAAGGGTAAAATGGTCTTTTCACTTATTAATTAAAATAAATCAGATTTTTATTAAGTTAATTAAATCCTATTTTGACTAAGTCTTGAATTTAGTCTTCTAATCCTAGTAACTCTCTCCCTCACGTTTTCAACTCTCTCTCACGATCTCAACTCTCATTCTCTCACGCTCTGACTACCTAAAAAGCTCAAGAACAGTTTAATAACAATTGTTCTTCACACTTGAAAGAAAAATACACAAAAATTTTAAGAAAAAGCAAGGAAATCAAAAGCGTTAAGGCAAGAGAGATTTCCGTCGAGTTGGTGGTGGAACTTAAGGTGAGTTTGGGCGTGGCTTGGAGGAGTTTCCGGGCAGCATCTTCAAGCTTGAAAACGTCAAAAGGTATGGGTTTCTCTCCTGAAATTCTTTCTCCAAGAGTACTTTCCTTCGAACGATTCTCAAGCTCTTGAAAACTAAGGTTGTTCCCCTTTGTATGTCCTTGTCCTTAGCTCCCAAACAAATTCGTAGGATGGGTATGTTGTGCTGCTAAATTTAGGCATGATTGACGTGTTTATATTAAATGTGAACATGTTTATGTGAGGGAAATTACGAAAAATGATATTCAAAGTATGACCAAAAAGTTGGTGTTGTGTGTGCATCGTGGGCAGTGGCTTTAGCCACTGTTTTAGGGTCAAATAATTCATGTGTTTCGGGTGTATTTTATGTGTGTAATGTGTGTGCAGTGTGATGTTCATTATAATGAGATATGTTGGGTTGAATAACACTCTTTTAGCTAAGTAAACTTATGAAAAATTGTGACTAAAAATGAGTGAAGAATGACAAAAAAAAATTCCAGATTTGCACACTCTCCAATAAGGTTAAATTCTGGGTTTTTTTAAAAATGAAAGTAAAATAAGTGAGGTCAATGTGAATTGAACCCAAGACCTCACATGTTGAGAAGGCTGAAAAACAAGGGGAAATTTGAAGGAGCTAAGAGAAATCGAACCTCTTAGCTACTGGTTGCGAGACAAAGGAAAAAGGGAAAGAGGGGCTAAGGGGATTCGATCCCAGCCACTGTTTTCGCGAAAAAAAAGGAAATGGGGCTGGGGGGGAATCAAACTCGCGATCTATGGGGAGAAAAAGGATAAAACTAATTAAACAAATAAATGGGAGGCGTGGGATTCAAACCCACGACCTCCAGGTACGCGCTAAAGAAGAGAAAACAAGGGGAAAAAATGCGAGGCGTGGGAATCGAACCCACGACCTCAAGGCTGAAGATGGGCGAAATTAATTAAGAAATGAAGTGAGGCTGTGGGGGTTCGATCCCACAACCTCACTGCCACTCGCCCCATTAATTAAAATAAAGATAGAGAGGCTGTGGGGTTCGAACCCACCACCTCACAGCCTCCTCAGCGAAATTAAAATTAAATAAGGAGGCTGTGGGGGTTCGAACCCACAACCTCCCTATTTCCAGCGAATTAAATGATAAAACTCAAAGAGGCTGTGGGGGTTTGATCCCACAACCTCTTGGTTGGGCGAAAATGAGCAATAAAATATTAACGAAAAATAAAAAAGAGGTTGTGGGGTTTGAACCCACAAACCTTCGGCCACCTTAAGAGTAAAATTAAATAGAAAATTAATCCTTCGATATTAATGTTGAGATTTAATTTAGAACTCTAATGTTATGAATATTAGAAATAAAATCAATGAGAAATACAAATGATATCCAAGTGATTCAAGATTTGGATTTCCTTGCCCAAACTTTCGTATTGATACATAAGTCATACGTGAGTAAACTATCCAAGAATAATGCCATCTACTTAGATCAAAATCAAGATCTTGGCATATATACAAGATACATAAGTCTTGTACTACATAATCTTAGGAAAGTAAGAATCACTTAACGAACTATGAGTGAAGCCCCATGGCTTGTATGTATAGACACATAAGTCTAACATACGTTCAAAAATAAGTGAACCTAAGATGTATGTAATGAAATGATGAACCCTAGGAGGGTTAAGTATGAGTGTAAGATACACTAAGTGGCCAAGTACATTAGCATATGATGAGGTGAACTATGAAATTATGAGATGAACATTCACGTAATATGAGGTGAGTAACTATGAAAAGCAAAGGTGCCAATAATGAAGAATGTGGTGACAAAATGATATGAGGCTAATGAATATGATGGGAGCAATCTCAAACGAGCCTAAATAAATGTTACCAATACGTACTCACCAATGAGAGTGAAAGATAATGAAGAGACCAGTCTCTATGAACACTCTAATGAAAGTATTGAGCTTAACACACTTAATACTAATGATGATATGAGAAATTATCTAATGAGCTATACTGTCCTCATACTAGAAGCCAGATTCCATGACGTATGAGTTGAACGTAATGGAACTTTATACTGAGCACCGATAGGCTAGCTATGAGCGGTGATGCCTTCTTTCGAGAAGGGCGAAGGTTCACGTAACTCTCATGAGATGAGACTGTCCGGCTTGCCGGGTATGGGTCTCCATACATCTCCTAGTCTTTGAACCTATACTGCCAATATAGGGATCTGGCGGGGTTAAATTCCCATGTACGCTAGCATGTTATTGGGTCACTTTGGCCGGTGATTCCACCTCTTTTTGGTGTGGGGAGACACTGGATTTCATGATGCTCACATGATCTATGTCGGTTAAAGTTAAAGTTCCCAATGAATGAATGAGGCCAGCCTCAAATGAAGCACATAAAGAAATGAATGATAGTGAAGGTGTTGGGATAGGATAATCAAGAGGTGAGCTAGACTCAGGTAATGACATTAGGTTATTCCTGATCATTGCGCAGCAAACCCGATAAAAGTCTGAAACTACATCCTAGGTATAGTTGGTCTTCACACTGGCATATGAATGAAATGAAATGAAGTACGTATGAATGAATGAAGCAGACTCTGTGTTTGCTAATGAAGACTCCCTAGTTGAGGTCCCATATGTTGAGCCCTCATTTTGGAAAGTCTTAATGTTAAGTCCATGATTCCAAGGTCTCATGGCATATGAATGAATGATATGAAAGAAGCTATGTGGTACATGTTATGTGCTATGATATGTGCTATATGAAGATGTTATGTGCTGTGTGCAATACGATATTTATAATGATGCATGTTACTCTCATGGCATGACCTTCCTAACCCAATTTGGAAAGTTCACTAACTTTCCTAATCTAAATTTGGCAAGTCCACTGACTTGACTTCCAAAAATCATGTTGTTAGGAAAGAGCTATTCTTTCTCATGCATGTCCGTGGTGTGTGCTTGCATATACCCATACTTAGTACAAGTGTGTACTAACCCTATACATCTATACTATTTTAGGTGCAGGCACAGGTGGGCGATAGAGCTACAGGATCATTGTTGCAGCTATCCGGACGTCAGCATTCATCCGGAGTTTGGTAGGTCCTCATGCTTTCGAGGATGCTACTGTTTTACATTCTAGCTTAGTTTTAGAGTTGATCTAGTGGAGCATGTTCCACTAGCGTTTCTTTCCTGTTTTTATTCAGACTTTGTATTGGTGCCATTTAGGCAATTATACACTTAATACTTATTGATCTATTTCTTTCAGTTGCTTATCTCTTAATGTTAGATGGTTGATGATGAACTATTATGAAATGTTAAGAATGTTTAACAAATATGTTAAGGAACAAAAAGTTTCAAATTTTCCGCTAAAATTAACCTAAGTGAAGTATGAATAACGTAAGTAAGCTTGTCTGCGACCTCTGAGAGGTCAACGACGCCGGTCTCTTCTGGGATCTAGATTCCAGTCGTGACAGTGAGCAAGGTTGGTGTCGCTAATTCTATATTTTGATATTTTCTTCTTCTTCTTCATGTGTCTCTTGCAACTCTATTTCCTTTCTCTGTTGTGACTTTGTTTATTTTTCTTCTTGTTCTTCTTCATTTTTTATTGATGGTCATGTGGAGTGTGTGATGAAGTATGTTGTTTGGTTGTGGATGAAAATTGCGATAAATGAAAAGGAACTATTTTTTGTGATAGTGTTAAAAGATGTAGAGTGAAGTAGTGATTTTAAAGAAAAAAGACATGGCAGTTTTAGCTTAGAGACTTGAGGATTGGAATGCACTAACTGCCTGTTACCTTAAATGAGTACACACATGATTTTTTTAGTAAATTTAGAGTGTTCTAATGTGAAGTTTAGCATATTTAATGTGAATGTTCTGAAGTCTATGGAGCTTATATGTGCTGAAGTTTATGGAGCTTATTGAAGCTGAAGTACTATGAAAATGTGAAAGTGCTGAAGGCTGCATTTTTATTTGGCATAATACATAAATGTACCCTTTAACATGGTTTCAAATTACATTTATGCCCTTTAACTTTTAAATGTGCACAAATATACACTTAAACTTGTATAAAGTTGAACAAATAGACACACATGTTCTACATGTCATCCTACATGTCATTTTTTGTCCAACATGGTGTCCTACGTGTATTTTTTTCATGTAGGACTCATGTGTTTATTTATTTAAAAGTTGGATAGTTAAAGTGCTTATTTGTGCATTATGAAAGTTGGAGGTCAAAGTTAAAATTTGAAGCCAAGTTTAAGGTCCAATATATGTTATTATGCCTTTTTATTTGATTGTTTGTTCGGCTTCTTTTTCTTCTTCTTTATGTTTATCTTGAAACTCTATTTCCTTTCTCTATTGCGACTTTATTTATTCTTCTATTGCGACTCTTTTTTTTGTTCTTCTTCATTTTTCTATTGATGGTAATATGGAGGGTGTGGTGAAGTAATTTGTTGGACTGTGAAAGAAAATTGCAATAAATGAAATTGAACTTTGTTTTCACTTCTTACAATTATTTGTGGAAATAATGGATGTTTAATGTGTGTGCACTCAATGGGGCAGGGGTTGTATGTGTACTCAAAGGCCCACTGTTCAATAGATATTAAGCATATATGACAGCAATGAAGAAAAGTTTTACATTATATTAGTCCATACTTTAAATAGTTTAATGTTATTTGAGTTTATAGAGTTTATATATGTATGTCTTCGATATATATGACTTTGTAATACTTTGTAATTCCTAAGTATTTAGCTTGGAGAAGTAGTGAATTTCTTTTTCTTTTTTGGGAGTGAATTGGTTTACAGATTCTCTAGTCCAAGATTCTCGCACAGCAAATCCAAAAGATTTTCAGCTAGTTTCTCTAGCTTCAGTGCAAAATCTTTCATAACTTCCCTGTCATGAGTTTATAGGTAATATAAAGTTAGTAAAACAAATAGAGCTACTAATAAAGACTCAAGACTAAGAATAAGATAAATTCTCTGATCAACAGAAAAGCTTGTCACTTTATAAATGACAAGTTGAACTAATACATATCCCTGATATTTGGAGCCAGCTAGCATAGGTTCTGTTTATATGAGAGGATAAAAAATTTGGTTCTTTTTTTTTATAAACCTGTATTCATAATCCAGGTCAGAAACTTCATACACATTGGAAACAAGAAGATGTTTCACGAAGAAAGTGTTGTTCCAATCAAGATCATAATTTCAGTTTGGACAACTTCAAGTCCTTTACTTGCCACCATTTCTGTTTAACATATATAGGAAGAAGCAATTCATTGCATTTTGGATTATAGTGATTGGTGAATTCTGAATGGGTTTCTTGAAAAATTGAATCTTTTCGTTGTTATGTTATTCGACGAGTTTACAAATTGAATCTTGTATTGTTTTTTATCTTGAAGAGGAACTAAAGTGCTTTATCTTACTTGGGTTTGAATTGGCCTATGAAGTTAATTTTCTGGAATGCTGATTTTAACATAGGAACGAGCATTAATACATTGCATTTTTGATACCTTTTTCTTTTTAATTTTACAGTGATTGGTGAATTTTGAATGAGTTACTTGAAACAGTGAACCTTTTTGTTGTTTCGCTGTTCGACGAGTTTAGAGCTGAATTTACAGAAAGCTTGGATCATTTGCTGTTTTTGTCTGATATTGCTTGGTGTTTAACTTGGAATTTCTAACTAATAACTTTGTAATATATTGTGGATCAATTAAACTTTTGCGAAAATTTTGCTAAATTATTTATATTTTTCCTAATTGTATGTAGGTGATGAAATCGATGAAGGCGATGAAGTAGTAGTGAAGACTTGACATAGGAGATGAATTGTTGAAGTTAGCTTTCTTGGTGTTCTAGAAATTTTTTATTTTTGAAGATCGAAAACTATGTGGTGCATGTGTTTCACCTTTTTTTGAAAGTAAAAAAATATTTTGTATATTTTGCTATATTGATATTATAATCGTGGATCTTGAATTCTAATTTTGGTAATGAACATTTCTTCTCGTGAATAATTTATGTGTATTTTATGTTATATATTACTGCAATAGCTCAATAATATACTATTTGTAGAAGTGTACTAATAATATATTTATACGCTGCAATAACTAAATAATAACTATTGCGAATGTAATAAGAATCGTTGCAGTACCATGTAATAACCGTTGCAATAGCCATTAAGCAACATTTTTATAATTTATTAAAACTGTTGCATTACCTTATAAAACCGTCGCAATAGAATAAAACCGTCGGCAAGTAAATAAAGTAAAAACCGTAGCAATAGGTCTATCTACGGATACATTTATAAGAACCGTCGCACATAGCCGTAGCGAAAAATTTATTACTACGCGATCTGTTGTAGCGGTTGCCTTAACCGTCGCATTAGACCTATGGCTACGGTAGAATAATCTATTGCAATGATAAATGAGTTGTGGCGTTAGATCAAATTCTTAGTAGTGTCTCCTAGGACTCTTTCACAAACAGCCCACTCCCACCGCCATTGTAACACCACCACCAACAAACAATCCCATTTCTTATAAAACGACTGCCCTCATTGCAGTCCATCTTTGTCGTTCTAGTAAATTTTATTTTAAACTCTTTTGTCATTTTTATTGTTGTTCTACCGTTAATTTTCAGCAACAAAACTTGATAAAATAAGATAAAAGTGTTCAACTTTCAATGATTTATACCCAATAAAAATCTTTAAATGATTTACGAATAGATGTGTTGATGCATGTGGAAGAGGGTTATGTGAAAGAAATGACTTGTTTGTGAGAGAAAAAGAAGGCGATGGAGAGACGAATATAGTTGCTCCTTGTTTAAATTTCGTCGGCTATGATGGAGATTTTAGGTAAAATTGTGAGCGACACTGAATGTTGGTGATGGTGATGGGTGTAACGATGGGCGACTCCGGTCAATGAATTTCCTCCTTCCATTGATTTGATGCTCTCTATTTGATGAAATAATTGAATGAACACGAAGGGATCAAAACTTTGATTAAGCTAATTAGTATTATGAAGAGAAAAATATAATGTTTCTTCCTAAATTATTCATTGCAATTTTGACCAAACAAAAAGTTTATTCCTGGGAGTCTTTGGCAATGGTGAGACCGGAGAAGATAAAGTAAAAAAAGAAATTAAAATTGGGGCTATCCACTCTCTCAAAGGAGAGTGTACTACATATGTTTTGTCATGTCAGCACAATGTGTTCAATAGACACATTATAGTTTGAGTTCGAGTATTCAATCGATAAATCTTATAATTTAAGTGTCTAATGGAAAATATGAACAAGTTTAAGGGGTTGCTTATGTATTCAGCCTTTTATTTATTTTTGTATATATAACAGTATTTATTAGTTGAAGAGTTTTTAAAATAATTGATTTTGAAAAATTAAAAAAAAATCGAAACAAAAAAAAAAGAGAAAAAAGAGAGAAATATGACTTGGCCTATATTCGATTTTATTTATTTATGCATATATAAATAACAATTACGTCTGTTATAGTTTAATTACAATTATATTTGTAAATGTTTTTAAAATTAAATAAAGAAGTTAAAAGAAAGAATATTGGAAAGATATAATTAGTATATAATATTAATGAGGAAAGAGAAAATATAAGTGTGTAGCTATTTTCTGAATATTTGAAAATGGTAAGAAAAAAAAACGTAAAATGAAGAAGGAAAATGAGGGAATTAAAAGCACAATTATTTTGGTAAGAAAAAAGTAATGGAAAATAAAGAAGGAAAGGAAGGAATCTTAGGAAGATATAAATAGTGTAGTAATAATGAAGAAAGAGAAAATTTAAATTATATATATATATATATATATATATATATATATATATATATATATATATATTTTAAAGAATAAATTATTGAAAAAAACTGACAAAATAAATAAATGACAATTCTGGTCAAAGAGAGGTGTCATGTCAGACTTTTAGTGTTATCGCCCTTTTATTCCAATTATGACCCTTTTTATATTTATTTGAAGAAATAAAATTGATTGATAAATATTATAGTTACAAAGTTGTTTATTCTTTGATTTTAGATTTTCTTAAGTTTTTTATGAATATCCCAAATTTTTTTGAGATATTCGAGATTTTTTTAAGAAAGACAATATTGATATTTTTATGATTTCTCTGTGAATATTCAACAGTTATAGGATATTTGAGATTTTAATATTTATAAATATCTTATAATTTATGAGATATTTTAATATTTTTATGATCTCTTCAGGAATATCTAAAAACTTATGGAATATTCGAAATAGCAGAATTACTTTAAAAGTATCTTTTCATATCCTTCTGACATATGAAAAACACAAAATTTTCATATTAAAGGCATAGAAATTAATATTTCATAAAAAAAATTACATTAAAAATAGAAATAATAAATACACAAGAAAGCTCAAATATCAATTTTGTATAGAAACTGAATAAATTATGTAATCCAAACACTACATAAAAATGAAGAGTTAAAAGCGAATATAAATGATTTCATATGTCAATATGTGGATAAGTTTTGATTTTTAATAAAGAATATAAAAAATTTAGACAATGAATGATTATAATTTTGACCATTAGTGCTATTAACTCCTTTTGTTTTCTTTCCTTAATCTCATTATTAATGTCATTTATATTATTTCCTTAAATTACTTTATTTCCCCCCTATTTTTCGTTATATATATATAAATAAGAGAGGGAGAATTTGATATGTCATATCTTTTAATCATTTCTCTTGCTAATGATTTATATTTGTATGTAATAATATCTAAAATAAAATATAGATAACACCCTTCTTAGTCTAGCATTGATATTTATTTATTTATTTTATTTTAATTATATTTTTTCTAATTTTTAAAGACCAAAAATTTTACATTAAATTTTATAAAATAGCAAAATTAACCATATATAATTCCTATGATCATTAGTGCGATTAATTTCTTGACATAATACATAAATGTGCCTTTTAACTTGGCTTCAAATTACATTTATGCCCTTCAATTTTGGATGTGCACAAACAGACACTTAAACTTGTATAAAGTTGAACAAATAGATACACATGTCCTAATGTCATTCTACATGTCATTTTTTATCCTACGTGGTGTCCTACGTGTATTATGCCATGTAGGACTCATGTGTTTATTTATTTAAAAGTTGGATAGTTAAAGTGTCTGTTTGTGCATTATGAAAGTTGGAGGTCAAAATTAAAATTTGAAGCCAAGTTTAAGGTCTAATATATGTATTATGCCTAATTTCTTTTACTTCCTTCCCTTAATCTCATCATTAATATTATTTATATTATTTCTTAAGTCACTTATTTCCTTTCTTTATTTTATTTTATTCCCTTTCCTTTTTTTTTTATTCCTAGAAATATGTTATTATAACTTGATAAGATTCACAAAAAGTAATTTTACAAAATTTGCTTTGCTTTTTAATTTTTTAAAAAAATAATATTAAAGACTGTCATTATATAATAATAATAATAATAATAATAATAATAATAATAATAATAATAATAATAATAATAAATCTAAAATAAAATTATGCATCACTATTTATTTTACTTCATTAGATTTTTTCTAATTTTTCAAGACTGATAAATGCGGTCTCTTCCTCAAAAGGCAGGATTGAAGGCAAATGATTAGAGACCCCTACAAGCATATGAAGTCGCGTTTTAAGGGCCTTTGGATGCCTTAGGGGGGAAACTCTCCATGAACTAGATCTTCGCTAGAGTCAGAGTTGTTGTGTAGTCAAGTTCACCTGCCAAATGCCAATGATACAAAGAGCTAGCTTTGCTACCCCTGGGGCTCCTGTCCTTTTGATTCCCCCCCCCCCATAGAAATATGTTATTATAATTTAATAAGAATTGCAAAACTATGCCCTTTAACTTGTATTCAAATCGCATTTATACCCTTCAACTTTGGGTGTACACAAGTAGACACTTAAACTTGTATAAAGTTGAACAAATAGACACACATGTCCTACATGACATCCTACATGTCATTTTTCGTCCTACATGGTGTCCTACGTGTATTGTGTCACATAGAACTCATGTGTCTATTTGTTCAAGTTTATACAAGTTTAAGTCCCTACTTATGCATACCCAAAGTTGAAGGGCATAAATGTGAAATGGGGCCAAGTTAAAGGGCACATTTATGTATTATGCCTATCACTTTAGCTTATAAGCTACTTAAAACAATTCAATACAAACACCCCCTTATATTTAAAATCCCAAAACCTGTGTTGAAAAAAAAAACATTTGAAAATTATATGGAAATTATATAATTTTTAAAGGTTATTACGGTGCCAATTCTTTGCTATCCTTTTTCCTTTTGAGTTTTTCATTAGGTCATTACTCATTTGGATTGTTTTTTAATATCGATTTTGAATAAAATGTAATGGTATTTCTTATGGGTTACACAGTGTTTAAAATAAGATTTAATGAGCAATTGACGTGATAGCAAATAAGGGGAAGAAAGAACGTAACGAGTAAAGTAGATGCGAAATATTATTTTTATAATTTTTTTGATTCAAGATGCGATTTTAAATATGCACAGTCCATTTAAATTTCAACATCTTCGTATCTTTTAAGTGGTGTTTGGACATAGATTTTAAAAAATAAATAATGTTATTTGTTCTTTTTTTACGAGGGAAATCCAATTCAAAAAAATAATTATCTTTTCTTCTGATTATTTTTATGGCGTTTCACCTTATTTTGATGATTTATTTTATTTTTTGGTATCTTTTGTTGATATTTAACATAAAAAGTTGTGAGTTTAAGTAAAATATTATTTATTTCAATTTAATTTTTGAAATACTAATATACCGCGCGAACCGCGGTTCAGTTGACTAGTATAATAATATAAGGAAGAAAAAACGTATACCAGTTGGCATGAGTGGTTAATGGGCTAATTAGAGCACGAAAATTACAAGTTGAGTTACTTCTTGTACTAAAAAGATTTTATTTTATACATAAAATACTGTATAGAGAGCTACATGTCTACATTTTGTTTAACAACGTCGAAGCAACATAAGAAAGCATTATACACACACATCCCCAAAAAAAATCATGTACCCGTACTTGTACATATTAAACTACGCGTATGTAAATAAATATGTTGGGAGAGAGGAAAAATTTGTTTAAAGCAAAGAATAAAATCGCAAAATTTGTTAAATCTAGACAAACAATTTAAAACAAAGAAAAAAAGACATTTTACTTTATTGAACCACTTAATTATTGTAAGTTGCATTGATTTGGTGTAGTCATTCGCTACAATAATAGCGGAATTACCACATTATATATATATATATATAAATTCAAAATTCCTCTGATATTTTGTTACTATGCACATATTATTTTGTTTCAAAGTAACTGAATATCGAATTATAGGACTGTGTATGATGTTGCTGTTTTCTACTTCAATTAAAAAATCTCTAATTTTAGCACCTATAGTGTTAGCCCTAAAAGCTAGAAACTATAGCTTCTAGATATGTTGACTAAGAAAAAAAAAAACATCTAACGGAGTGAAAAATAATGTAAGCTGTCTTATAAAAAAAATTAAAGAAAAAGAAAGTGCTTTACTTTATTTGATAGCAAATTTCAGTTTTGTACAATTTTGAGTAGATAATATGTGGATATATACTAAAATAATCCATCATTCAACTCATTTTTATTCACATAAAACACCGACAAGTCGAATATTATATCCATTTGCATCTAACCCATTCTCAACTCATTCATATGCTATCTAATTCGTCCGTTAGCCGTCACAAGTCATGACACATATATAATATCATAGTTCCTCACGGAGAAGTTGATAATGTTGGTTTAGAAAGTTTTGGAATTTCTGTCTTTATCACATTTGGAATCTCAAGATATATAACAATTGGTAATTTGGACTTTGTAAAAGTTGGGATCTCAGGTTTTGGGGTAGTTGGTAGCTCATGCTTTGGCACACTTGGCAATTCAGGCTTAGAGACACTAGGTATCTCGAGTTTTGGGAATTCTAGAATCTTTGGCTTTAAAAAATTAGAGGTGTTGGTTTTGAAAAATTAGTTGTCTCTAGCTTTAAGAAACTAGGAGTCTCGGGCTTTGGAGAACTTAGAGCCTCGGACTTTGGAGAACTTGGAGTCTCATGCTTTGGGAATCTTGGGGTCTTGGGATTTGGAGATTTTGGGCTCTCGGGCTTTGGGTAACTTGGAGTTTTGGACTTTGGCGAGCTTGGCGTATCGGACTTTGGTGAACTTGGCGTCTGAGATTTTAGGGGACTTTGTGTCTCAGATTTTGGAGAACTTGGGGTCTCCGACTTTGAGATACTAGGAGTCTTGGGCTTTAGAGAATTTGGGATCTCAAACTTTGGGGAACTTGGAGTCTCAGGATTTGGGAAACTTGGAGTCTCGGGCTTTGAGAAACTTGGAGTTTCAGGCTTTGAAGAGTTTGGGATCTCGGGCTTTGAGAGACTTAGGAGTCTCGAAACTTGGAGACTCTGACTTTGAGGAACTTGGAGGCTCAGGCTTTGAGAAAGTAGGGGTCTCGAGATTTGGAGAACTCGGGGTCTCAGGTTATGGGAAACTTGGAATCTCTGACTTTGGGAAACTTGGAGTCTTGGGCTTTGAGAAAGTAGGAGTCTCAGGCTTTGAGAAACTTGGTGTCTCAGGCTTTGGGAACTAGGAGTCCCAGGCTTCGAGAAACTTGGCATGTCGGGTTTTGGGGAACTTGGGGTCTAGGGCTTTGAGAAACTAGGAGTCTCATGCTTTGGAGAACTTGGGGTCTCAGACTTTAGGGAACTTGGGACATCAGGCTTTAAGAAAGTAGGGGTCTCGAGTTTTGAGAACTAGGAGTCTCGGGTTTTGAAAAACTAGAAGTCTCAGAATTTGAAGACTTTGGATTCTCAGGCTTTGAAAAACTAGGGGTCTCAGATTTTGAGAAAGTAGGAGTCTCAGTCTTGTTGAAAGTAGGGGTCTCAGACTTTAGGAAACCAGGAATCTCAGGCTTTGAGAAAGTAGGGGTCTCTGGCTTTGGAGAACTAGGTGTCTCAGGCTTTGAAAAAGTAGTAGTTTTAGGTTTTGAGAAAATAGGGCTTTCATGCTTTGAAAAACTAGGGGTCTCGAGCTTTGGAGAATCACGGGTCTCCGGCTTTGGAAAACTAGGAGTTTCAGGCTTTGAAAAATTAGGAATCTCGTATTTTGGAGAACTAGGGGTCTCGAACTTTGAGAAACTTGGGATTCCAAGCTTTGTGAAGGTAGGGGTCTTGGTCTTTGGTGAACCAGGGGTCTCGGGCTTTGAAACACTCGGGGTCTCAGCCTCTTAGGATTTGAGAAGGTAAGGGTCTTGGCCTTTGGTGAACCAAGGGTCTCGAGCTTAGAGAAACTTAGAGTCTCAGGCTTTGAAATGTAGGAGTCTCGAGCTTTGGAGAACTAGGGGTCTCGGGCTTTGAGAAACTATGAGTCTCAGATTTTGAGAAACTAGGGGTATCGGGCTTTGAAAAAGTAGTGGTCTCAGGTTTTGAGAAACTAGAGATTTGGGTTTTGAGAAACTAGGAGTTTCAGGCGTTGAAAAATTAGAAGTTTCGGACTTTGAGAAACTAGGAGTTTTGGGCTTTAAGAAACTAGGTGTTTCGAGCTTTGAAAAACTAGGTGTTTCAGATTTTGAAAAACTAGGGGTCTCAGCTTTGAAAGACCAGGGGAATTAGAGAAATGAGGGGTAGTAGGAATTGAGAAACTAGGGGTTTCAGGTTTTGAGAAACTAGGGGTTTCAGATTTTGAGAAACTAGAAGTTTCAAGCTTTGAGAAACTAGGAGTTTCAGGCTTTGAAACACAAGGTGTTTTAGGTTTTGAAAAACTAGGGTTTTCAGGCTTTGAAAGACTGGGGGAATTAGAGAAACTTGGGATAGCAGGCGTTGAAAAATGGGGGGTAGTTCGTGTTGAGAAACTTGGGGTAGTGGACATTGAAAAACTAGTAGTAGCGGGAGTTGAGAAACTAGGAGTCTGAAGAAGGTAACGTGCTGATAAAGTAATTATCATGTGGTTATGCATGGTATAGATTAATGCAAGCAATAAGATGGTGGACAAGCTACAATGCTGAGCCATTTTTCTGTAGATACAAGAAGCTTGGAGAAAAATGTGGTAAGAGCAATGCAAATAAATTTTTTATATTTTAATAATTTTCCATTTAGCTATATATAGATTTTTAAAGGCATCTAAAAGGGAGAATTTCAACATTTTGATATGTCAGTTGACCTACTTATTTGTCAATATTATAGTATCTAGAATTTGTATTGTGCTAGTAATATTATAGTATCCTTAACATTTGTTGAGCTATATTTACTAATCACTTCCAAAATTTCAATCACAATGTCTGTCCTTTCTTTATTTTTAGCTTTTCTCTTTGAATAAATATAATTAAAAAAGAATGAGTATAAGTGAGACACATCATATTTTAATCAAACATAATTGAACTTTTAAATGCATACCACTTTATCACGATAATAATGACAATGTTCATTTCTCCTTATAATAACTAAAATCATTACACTTTCACTAAATATCTATAAAATCAACATACAAACTCCCTTAGTCTTATTTAAGGCATTGTATGATTAAATGTCGCAGCTTAATATTAAATTGATTTAAGTATTTGTATTATTACTAAAAATATTAAAATAATTATTGATAATTTAATCTGAAGGAGAAACATTAAATTGTATATGAATATACTTAAAAGTTATAATCAACTATCTATAAAATAATAATATTTTAGTAAAATATGACAATATTTGAGGCGTATCAGTTAAAAAAAATAAAAGTTATATTATAATTTGGAACAAATAAACAATACTTATATTGATTGCAAACAAAATTACGCACGGAGGGAATAAATATTTTTATTATTCTTTAATAAGATGTCTTAAATTTGAGCTTCGAAAATGGAGTCATCTTTGGTGGCACAAATCACGAGTTGCAGGGTAACAAAGCAGACCAGGCAAGGGCAAATGCAACATGAAAGGCTAGATTCATATGAACCTAGTAATTTTGTCGTGAAGTATATATGTAAAAAGATCACTAAAATCGCAATGAATAATCACTATAAGAAAACTGTGAATTACATGGAGATTTTTCTGAGAATTAGTGTGAAAATTTGTAGGAAAATAAGTTTCCTGCGAATTTTTATACTAAACCCTAGAAAAATCCTCATGTAATTCACAGTTTGTTTATAGTGAATAGGCCAGAACTCATACTTTTAATTTACATATCAAATATATTCAGTATTAAGAATTAAAAAGTTGAACCAACAAAACATTAATCTACAAAAATAGATATTCGACACTTGATGAGAGAATAAACACCAGTCTAATGTACATATATTGCATAAGAAAAATATAACTACATTGTAAATTCATATATTAAGAAAATTGGACGCTCACATTTAGAAGATTTATCACATTTTCTGAGAGTTATAAAAATGGTATTAATTAGTTAACAAACACAACACTCTATTGAGGTATATTTGTGGAACAAAATATTGAACCGACACTTAATATATGCTAATTTATCCTTTAAATTACTCTTAAAATGCGATGGAAGACAGTGGTTACTATTATTAGTATAAATAATAAATTATAACCCGACAGGAAGAGCAACCAAACAATGTGTTAACATTTGTTTTAGTTATTGCAGAGATTTTTAACATAATAAATTTTTTTACTTTTACACCGAATCTGAACATAAGTTTTTATTTAATTTGTTGAGATATTTTAGATTTTTTTCCCCAAAAAGTAAACTAGACAAATCTTTTGTTTAAAATTGACCCATTCTACGTTTAGACCTATTTTTTAGTCATGGCAAACATTTTCTCTTTAAAAGATGAAAACTATCAAATTTGATTAGTGAAAATGAGATGATATTTTTAAACTTATGAATTGTCATTTGTGAATGTTGTAATGAAAGAACATTCGCTGCAATTTCTATCCTTGTCCAAATTAAAGTATTTTTTAAGAAAAAAGTGCAAGTTCAAAAGCATTAAAAATAACTAACACTAACTTGAAAGGCAATATTTGAGAAATTGCAACAACTAAAGCAATTGCAGGAGCTTCATAGACACTTCCAATTTTCTTAACATGATGAAACAAAAGAGAGAGAACTATAATAATACTTGAGATTGAACACATAAGAGTGAAAGTGAAACATATATACTATGCAACCAACGTAGCGCACACTTAATTAATCATGTCCATGCTTTCGAAATTTGATGGGAAAAAATGGTTCAGTCGATAAACAACGATAATTTAGCAGAAACAGAGATCATGTCTGGCTAATAATATGTGGTAAAATAGATCAATCATAGGTTCTAGATATGTTGATTAAGAAAAAACAAACATCTAATGACAGAGTGAAATACAATGTAAGTTGGCTTATCAAAAAATAAAATTACAAAAAGAAAGTGCTTCACTTTATTTGATAGCAAATTTCATTTTTGTACAATTTATGAGTAAATAATAAGTGGATACTAAAATCATCCATCATTCAACTCATTTTTATTCACATGACAAGTCAAATATTTATCCATTCGCATCTAACCCATTTTCAACTCATTCATATGCGATCTAATCCTCTGTTAGCTAGACAACACAAGTCATGACACATGAATAACACCATAGTTACTCAGGGAGAAGTTGACAATATTTGTTTAGAAGGTTTTGGTAAATTTGTCTTTAATACACTTGGATTCTCAGATCTGAAATAACGGGTAAATCAGGCTTTATAAATGTTGGAATCTCCGATTTTGGGGTAGTTGGTGGCTCACTATTTGGTGCACTTGATATTTTAGGCCTAGAAGCACTTGGAGTCTCAAGTTCTGTAGTTGCTGGAATATCAGGCTTTGAAGAATTAGAGGTTTCAAGTTTTAAGAAACTAGGTATTTCTGGCTTTGAGAAACTTGGAGTCTCAAAATTTGGAAAACTTGGGGTCTCATGCTTCGGCGAACTTGGCGTCTCGGACTTTAGGGAACTTGGTGTGTCGGGATTTTGGGAACTAGGAGTTTCGGGCTTAGGAAAACTTGGAGTCTCAAAACTTGCGGTGTCAGGCTTTGGGGAGATTGGCATATCGGGCTTTGCGGAACTTGTGGTCTTGGGCTTTAGGGAACTTGGGGTCTCGGGCTTTGGAGAGCTTGGCATCTCGGTCTTTGCGGAACTTGACTTCTCAGGCTTTGGAGGGCTTGGCGTCTCGGGCTTTGGGAAGCTTGGCGTCTCAGCCTTTGCGGAACTTAGGGTCTCAGGCTTTGGGGAACTTGAGGTCTCGGGCTTTGGGGAGCTTGGCTTCTCGGGCTTTATGGAACTTGGCATCTCGGGCTCTGGGAAGCTTGGCGTCTCGGGCTTTGGAAAGCTTGGCGTCTCGGACTTTGGTGAACTTGGTGTCTCGGGCTTTGGGGAGCTTGCCATATCAGGATTTGGAGAACTTGGTGTATCGGGCTTTGAGAAACTAGGACTTTCAGACTTTGGATAACTTGGGGTCTCAGGTTTTGAAAAAGTAGGAATCTTGGGATTCGGGGAACTTAGAGTCTCGGGCTTTGAGAAACTAGGAATCTCAGGCTTAGGGGAAGTTGGAATCTGGGGCTTTGAAAAACTAGGAGTCTCGGGCTTCGAGAAACTAGGGGTCTCAGGCTTCGGGGAACTTGGAGTCTCGGGCTTTGAAAAACTAGGAGTTTCAGACTTTAGGGAACTCGAGGGACTTGGAGAACTTCGAGTCTCAGGCTTTGAGAAACTAGGAGCTTCGGGCTTTGAGAAACCTTGCATCTCGGGCGTTGGGGAACTTGGTTCATCAGACTTCGAGGAACTTGGAGTATCAGGTTTTGAGAAACTAGGAGTCTCAGGCTTTGAAAAACTAGGTGTTTCAGGCTTTGAGAAACTAGGGGTCTCACGCTTTGGGGAATTTGGTGTCTTGGGGCTTGGAGAACTTGACATTTCAGGTTTTGTGAAAGTAGGGGTCTCAGATTTTGGGGAACTCAGAGTCTCGAGTTTTGAAACACTGAGAGTCTCAGATTTTGGGGAACTTGACGTCGCAGGCTTTGAGAAACTAGGAGTCTCGAGCTTTGGGAAGTTAGGGGTCTCGGGCTTTGAGAAACTAGGGGTCTCAGGCTTCGAAGAACTTGGAATTTCAGATTTTGAGAAAGTAGGAGTCTCTAACTTTGGGGAACTTGGAGTCTCAGGCTTTGAGATTGTAGGAGTCTCAGGTTTTGAAAAACTAGGGGTCTCAAGCTTTGGAGAATCAGGGTTCTCTAGCTTTGGGGAATTAGGAGTCTCAGGCTTTAAAAAACTAGGAATCTCAGATTTTGTAGAACTAGGGGTCTCAGGCTTTGAAAAACTTGGGATCTCAGGCTTTGATAAAGTAGGGTCTCGGGCTTTGAGAAAGTAGGAGTAACAAGATCTGACGATGTAGGAGTCTGGGGCATTGAAAAACTATGGGTCTCAGGCTTTGAGAAGGTAGGATTTTCAGACTTTGATGAACCAGGGGTCTTAGGCTCGGAGAAACTTGGAGTCTTGGGCTTTGAGAAAGTAGGAGTTTCAGGCTTGGAAAAAGTAAGAGTCTCAAACTTTGGAGAACTAGGGGTATCAGGTTTTGAAAAACTAGGAGTCTCGGGCTTTGAGAAACTAGGAGTCTCAGGTTTTGAAAAACTAGGGGTCTCGGGCTTTAAAAAAGTAGGGGTCTCAGGCTTTGACAAACTAGGGGTTTCAGGTTTTGAAAAACTAGGTGTCTCAGGCTTTGAGAAACTAGGAGTTTCTGGATTTGAGAAACTAGAAGCCTCAGGTTTTGAGAAACTACGAGTTTCAGATTTTGAGAAACTAGGTGTCTCAGACTTTGAGAAACTAGGTGTCTCAGGCTTTGAAAAACTAGGAGTTTCTGACTTTGAGAAACTAGGAGTCTCGGGCTTTGAAAAAGTAGGGGTCTCGGGCTTTGAAAAAGTAGGGGTCTCTGGTTTTGAGAAAGTAGGGGTTTCAGGTTTTGAAAAACTAGGTGTCTCAGGCTTTGAGAAACTAGGAGTTTTGGGCTTCGAGAAACTAGGTGTTTCAGATTTTGAGAAACTAGGTGTTTCAGGTTTTGAAAAGCTAGAGATGTCAAGCTTTGCAAGATTAGGGGTCTCAGGCTTTGAAAGACTAGGTGAATTGGAGAAACTTGAGGTAGTTGGCGTTGAGAAACTAGGGGTCTCGGGTTTTGAAAAACTAGAAATTTTGGGCTTTGAGAAACTAGGTGTCTCAGGCTTTGAAAAACTAGGAGTTTCGGACTTTGAGAAACTAGGGGTCTTGGGCTTTGAGAAACTAGGTGTTTCAGGTTTTGAGAAACTAGGGTTCTGAGGCTTTGAGAAACTAGGTGTCTCAGGCTTTGAGAAACTAGGAGTCTGGGGCTTTGAAAAACTAGGTGTTTCAGGTTTAGAGAAACTAGGGTTCTCAGGCTTTGAAAGACCGGGGGAATTGGAGAAACTTGGGGTAGTGGGCGTCGAGAAACTTGGGACAACGAAAGTTGAAAAACTAGGAGTAGCGGGTGCTGAAAAACTAGGGGTCTGAAGAAGGCGACGTGCTGTTATAGTAGTTATCATGCCGTCAGGCATAAAGTAGATAAAAGCAAACAATAAGATGGAGGACAAATTGTAATGCCAAGCCATTTTTCTGCGGATGTAAGAAACTTAGAGAAAAATGTGGTAAGAGAAAATAAAATTTTGATATTTTAATTGTTTTCCATTTAGCTATATATAGATTTTTAAAGGCATGTAAAAGGGAGGATTTCATAGGTTAGTTGCCCTATTTATGTGCCAAGATTATAGTATCTAGAATTTGTATTATGATAGCAATATTATAGTATCTTGAATATTGCTAGAATAAAGGAATGCTCAGATTTTCTAGCTTAAATGAGATTATTAAAAGCAAATACTTCTTAAACTATTTACTAATTACCTTCAAATTATCAATCACGATGTCTTTTAATTATGTCTTTTCTTTATTTTTAGCCTTTCTCTTAGGATAAAATTAAAATAAAAGTGGGTATAAGAGAGACACATCATATCTTAATCAAACATAATTGAACGTAACATGCATATCACTCTATCACGATAAGCATGACAACATTGATTTCTTCTTGTAATAACTAAAATCATTACACGTTCACTAAATATCTTTAAATACAAACATATAAACTTCCTTAGTCTCTTATTTTATAAGGCATCATTTGATTGAATACCGCGTCTGGATGTTAACTTGATTTAAGTATTTATATTATTACTAAAAATATTAAAATAATTATTGATTATTAATTTGATGGAGAAAACATTACATTATATGAATATACTTAAAAGTTATAACCAACTATCAACAAAATAATACTCCATATTTAGTAAAATATGATAACATTTGGGAGCATTTGGATGTCCCCATTAAAATAAAATAAAAAATTGACTATAACTCGGAATAAAATTAGGCTTTGTATGGAACAATAGTGACAAAAAGACTAGTTATTAATAATATAGAGATTAATTATAAGATAATTTATGTACTTATACTTTAAAACTTAAAAAGGACTATATTTCGCGCTTAAACTAGAAAACAAGTTGAATTTTCTCATTTCGATTTAGGGTTCATTTTCATGGCGGAAGCAAATAGTTTCACTCTCTCTTCTTCCTTCCTCAAACAAGTACAATTTTTCTTGTTGATAAATTACTGTTCTCCTTGATTACATTCAATTATATACTCCGTAGAAATTCATGGATTTTTTTATAGATTTTGCAGGTTTACTTGTACGATTGGTGGTTGATTAAAGCTGAAATTGGTGATGGAAGCAAGCGATTGGGTGTTGGAGGTTTCACTGCAAAAGAGTAAAATTTTTCCCTTTACTTTAGAATGTTGCTGATTTTTTTTTATTTCTGTTTTGGGTAAGTCTGTTGAGTAGGGAGTATAAGATTTTGAGGTAGTGGTTTATTGAATTCAGGGAGTTCAAGTTGACTATACGTATTCTTGAATGAAAGCTGCAATTTTTATTAATAAGTTAGTTAGTTAGTAGGGAATATAAGATTCTTGAGGTAGTAGTTCATCTAATTCAGGGAGTGAGTCTTGAATGGAAGTTGAAATCAGAGTAGTTGTCCTCTATGTTGTTCAGACTCTCCAAAAATGTACTACTTTTGGAGGATCCGACCCACATCCATCAATTAAAAAAATAGTTCGAGCAACATAGGTTGTCCTCTGTGTTGTTTGGACTCTCCAGAAATGTTGTTGCACTTGTGTTAGATCCTCCAAAAATGTACTGCCTTTGGAAGATCCGACGCACACCCATCTATATTTTCAAAGGGTCTGAGAAACTTTGGATGTCCTTTGTTTGTGATAATGGTGTCCGTGCGAGCTTGCGTCTCGATTGTTCCAACAGGTTCCTGCTACCGTCCATGTGATAACTCTGCCAGCCAAGGCTTAGGCATGTAGAAAGAAATCATGTAATTTTTTTTTCTGGTGGGTTATGAACCTATGAACCTATGAACTCATGGTTCTCCTTCCACTTCATTGACCACTAGCCCACATCCTTTTGTTCTTGTCAATTTTCAAGTTAGCTTCATGTTATTTTCATGTCTGAAGCAACTTTGTTTTTAGTTTGTAACCAATGCATCTTCTTGTTGCCTTTCTGATGCAATTTAATTACTTCACCAAAAAAGAGTACAACAACATACTAGTGTAACCCCACAAGTGGGGTCTAGGGAGGGTAGGATGTATGCAGACCTTACCCCTACCTTTATGGGGTATAGAGGTTGTTTTCAATAGACCTTTGGGCTTTGGCTCAAAATAAAAGTACTCGACGTGGGAATGTAAGAAAATAAGACAGTTTAATAGCAATACAAGAAAGAGTACAAACTAAAAAAATTCCTTCCTATCATTAAAGCATCTGATAATGTTAAGACAGTTAAATAGCAATACAACATGAAATATGTTTTCCCTCCTATCATGAAGCATCTGTTATTCCTCTTCTTCCGAACATTCCAGGAAATGCTAGTGGGGGTTCCTTGCAATATAAGCTTTTCTCAGAAGAATACTGGTCATCCCAGCTACTTAGAGCAGTTTTATCAACCTGGCATAACCCATTTTTTACTCCAAAAATCTCTAGAAACATGTCCCAGAGTTACCTGGTGAAAGTACAGTGGAACAATAATTGATTTACTGAGTCATTGGCTTTTTCACATAGAACGCATCTGCCGCATATATTGAGACCTCTTTTCTGCAGATTGTCATGTGTTCCAATCCAAGTGAAGCAATCAGCTCTAGCCTCTAGGGTGTGTGATGGTCTTCCACATTGTTCTCCAAGGTCAACAACCATAGTTTCCTCCCGTTCTCCACAAAAGATTGTTATACCATGTCTTTACCTTAGACCTGCCATCCTTTCAATTTCTACGACACTCTTTTAGTGGATATGTTGATTTTAGAAGTACATTATTCATTTCTATATAGCACTGTTAATTTCACAAGAGGTTAAAACACGCTTTTATCATAGTTAAATTTTAATCAAGACGCAGATGATATGTGGATTTCAGAATTTTGCTCTGATATTCTCCCAAGTAGCCAAACAAATTGTTCTAATCTTTTCCATGTTTTATTGCATTGATCAAGTAAGAAACGCTGTTCTAGTAATGATCTTTTTGTTGGATTGTTTTCCAAGTTGCATACAAAAGTGTTATGTGGAAGGTATGAAATTTTTTCAATGATCCCTTTTTCCAGAACATAATTTGCATGACGCAGTTTAAAGGCCTTCCTTTGGGTTCTTTTCCATGAGATGTCAGATAAAAAGTTCAATTATGTTCGCCTCTGGAGGCCCCTATTGGACATTTGGACCGCTCATATGCAAGCATATTAATACATAACTTCATCTTAGTTTAAAAGTGCTTTAATGGAACTAGAGTACTGTATTATTTTATTTTGTGTGATATTTTGTTGCACTTTGTTAAATAGGAGACCAGATGGAAGAGTTTTCCACTCCACAACAATTGTGAAGAGGCGTGATACTACCACTTTAGTGACGGAGGATGGCATCACCATTCTTCTTAGCGGTTTCATTAACAGGTGCCGAACTCTTCAAAATGGCTTCTCATCAGAGGTATTTAAGTTATTTTAGTTCTCAACTCATATGACTGCTTTATTGCAGCTGTTTTGATGGAACATATAATTGAGGTTTACGTTATCTGAGAAGCTTTAGAGGTTCTATTTGGTCCCATCTGTAGTATAACTGTTGAAATCATAGTACTATCTATAGTTTGTCAATCTTGGTGGAAGACGATGTATGACTTGCGCACACATTTTGTGCAAATTTTTCACATTATTTGGTGTTTATTAATGAAACTTTTTGAGTTAAATTCACATTTACTATCCAATGGGTCCTGTCTTGTTAATTAATATTTGCTTACCTCTTTCGAGTAATTTCCGCTCAATAATTACTTCTGACAGTCTTTCTTCAGCTATCACTCATTTTACAGATAAACTTCAGTCTTTTTCTGCTTTTGCGGTTTTAACTAACTCCTTGAGGAACCTAAAGAAGTAAGGCCTGCTAAAGCATAAAATGGACTCTCCAAAATGAGCATACACATGTTAGTTACAAATTAAAATAAAATCATGTTCTGTGAAGATGAAATAATAAACAATCTCTACCTCCAAGGTAGGGGTAAGGTCTACATACACTCTACCTTTGTCCCTCCCTAGACCACACTTTGTTGTTGATGAAGATAATAAACAGAAATTTTAAACTAACAGGTTTGCAAGCAGTTCCTTCTTGGATTTCCATACAACTGGGAAGAGTCTGCTGCAGTGTCATTTGGAGAATCAACCAATGAAAATGCAGCTTCTGGAATTTCTGATTTCTCAGAGTCAGCAAACGCATCAGCTGATTGCACAAGTAGTTCCTTTACAATGTCTGTTGATCATCTTCCCGCCAATGTTTTACGAGATCTCTTAATATCGGGTTCTGGTGATCCAGAAGGCAGCATGCTAAGAAAGAGTATTTTTAATGAAATAGTGCAAAACATGGTAACAATGCTTTTAATGTTGATGAAGCTTCTTCTTTGAACCAAAAAAGTGGTAATCAGGTCACACCTCAAAGTCCTTCTCTGAATGGAAGTCCTAGTCAAAAGAAGAAAGCTAGAACAAACCGAAAGCCAGAGGATAGCTGTATAGCAGATGCAAAATCTGGTAAAGAAGAATTGCCGGAAGCTACTCCAAAAGATATGCCAGAAAAGAGAGTTTTGGATAGACTACTGCATAGAAGTGGTGACGATGTTCTTACAGTTGATGAAAATTCTTGTTTGAACCAAAATAGTGGAAATCAAGTCACAAGCAGGGGTCCTTCACTGGATGAAACTCCTTCTAAAAAGAAGAAAACTAGAGCTAATTTGAGGAAAGAAGATGATAACAATGTGCCTAATGCACAATGTAGAAAAGAAGTGCTTCAGAAATGTAATGATGAGAGTGGAACAGATATTGATAAGAATAGCTCAAGTAGCAGCCCTTTAACAAGAGATAAAGCTAGCTTATATAAGAAAACCAAAATTTACCTGACACAAGAAGAAAAGAGAGATATGCACAAAGTATCTGGACAGGGAGATTTTGGGATAATAAACACCTTTAACTCGAGTAATGGTCCATTGACAAGAAGCAGAGCTAAAATGAAACGGGTAAAAGAACAAAGTCAAGAAGGAAATAGATATCTGTGAAGGTGTTATGGGAGTTCTGTTGTGCAGATTAGCTACCCGTGGATATTAATGTGGAAATTCCTCAAATCATAACGTTTATGGATATGTCACTTTGTTATTGTAGTCCACAAGGGAGGTAAATTTCAAAGGTTATGTTTTTCTTGTTTTTGTTATGGATTAGATCACATCTCCTGAATTTAGAGTTTAATAAAGCGGAGAGGGATTTCCTGACAACAAAAAAGCTTTTCTCCCCAACCGAGGTGAGTATCAAATGGTTCATGCCTGGGAGTACACATGATCTTTACCAATGTTGATGCAAGTACGGACAGACAAAGTAAAGAATAGCTGGTGGAATACTGTTCCTTGTTTCTGGTGTGTGGTTTGGTGAGAAAGGAACTCCATGTGTTTTGAAGAGAAGCATTACAGACGATTAAGTTAGATTGTCTTTTGTTGTTTCATTTTTGGTGTAAACTGAAATCTGTTAACGAGACAGAAACTCTATTAGAGGTCATATAGTCCCTCTAAGTTTAGGAGAGGTCTTACTTTTTATTTCTTTTTCTGCTCACATGTACAAAATTCATAGCACTCCATTTGTGTTATTTTGTGAATACAATTACAATAATCACCTTTCGAAAAAAAAGCATTTGTTTTCCTTTTTGTGTTCCTCATAAGTAGATCATGGTCGTGCTAAGACCGAGTGATGTGGAGAAGATTAGTCAGTTTCTTTATGTGACAAGGTACTTCAACATAGCTGATGCTGTATTTTGGACTTTGTCAAAGTTATTGCATTATGTTTGTATATCCAGCACAGATCTTTCTCAATTTCTTTCAGCATCATTTCATCTAATGTTTCTATCAACCTTTTCTCTCTTTTTGCTGCAGATAAGTTGACAAGGTAGACAGCACTAAAACAGAGGTAAATCAAGTTGGTAAGTTCTACATGAAGTTGAATTTTGGCGTAAGAGAGGCTACATGTATCTATTATAACAAGAAATATATGTATACGGCCAAGTTGGCCTTTTATTATTGATGAAATTATTTACTTGATCAAAAAAAGAAAACATGAAATATAATATAATTGGGACCAAAAGTATAGTTGCAAAGCATATTGTATTAGACAATTTATATGTATGTTTTCAGTTGTCAAAATTGCAGCTTACAATATTATTGACCAAAATTTTGTTGACCAAATCTATGATATTCTGACCCACTATATTTGGAACAGACACAATTAACAAGTCAAAAAGACTCAAAACTACATGGAAAGGACAAGAAAGTATACTAAATGTCAAAGCCATCTTGAAGAAGCAAAAGTTTCAAAGTCTCCTCAACAAATCTATATACTTGGTATATTCCTCTTCCTCATTTCTTCTTCAACCATCTGCGTTTATATTAATTTTGTTCAAGTTTTCTTATACATCAAAGCAGTGTGAAGAAAGACGTAATTCATGGGTAAATACACGGAGATGGTGGATGTAGGTGTGAGAATAGTAGCTAGGTTTCATTCTCATTGCCCTCAGACTGCTCGAATGTATTACCATCCACCCTCCAACATCCATGGCAATGCTTCAGATTTTCCTCGTCGTTGTAAAAAAGAGAAACTTGGGTTTATTGCTCATAATCAAGAATCAAACTCTATGGAGGGTTATGGTGTCGAGACTTCCATGCATGTTGACACTGCAGACTTTATCGTTCACACATTGGACTAAGTCTATGTATGTATGGAACTATGAATACTTATTTTTGTGAAGGATTGAAAGTGAGAATATAATGGATTGGGATGTTAAGTTTGTGCGTTTATACGTGATCTCAGTGTATATAAGTTAAATTCTTATTTTGTTGTGTGATTATTGTATTATTGTTTATGACATTCTGGGTTGATTGGTTTGAAGGAATAGGAAAGAAAGAAAAAGAGAGATAAAATGAGTGATTTAAGTAAAAGTCATGTTTATTATAATACATATAAAGTCTGGGCTGTGATTGTTTGTTGATCAAGTTTGTGTATATATGGGTTTGTATGAATTGAAAGTATTTAATACTTTATTTGATTGAAGATGTTTTTGTTCCAAGAAAAAATTGGTAATTATTTATGGAATGCGATGGATCGATTCCGTGGACCCAAAGAAGAATCTTAGCTTTTCGTGTGTATTTATTCATAAATTTTTCAGTACACGATTAATCGATTTTGTTTGAAACCAAATTTTGTTGTGTCATTCAAACTGACCTTTTGAACTATACTAATTGCTTCTGTAGAGCTGAAATCACAATGTTAAAGTTTTGGGGGGTGGGGGGGGGGGTGATAATAGGAATTAAGGATTATCACATCTTTCAATGTGTAATATAATATAGATGAACTAGGTAAATTGCCCGCGCTTCACGCGGTGGTTAACTACGTCAATAATCTACTTTTGAACATGTACTAATATAAATGTTTTCGAGAGGGTACAATCCTACGATAAATTGTTAAGAATATTTTATTCAAAAAAGAAATAAATTTCTTTTTTAATCTTAAAACAAAAAAGATTTTATTTCTAAGTATTTATGAATTTTGTTATTAATTCTTCATTTAACTGTAGTTGTTCATCAGCAAAGTCTTAAGAAAAGATATGTAATTGTTTCATTGTCTATATTTGTATTTTCAAAAAGTGGTACAAACATTTAATTCATCAATTGCGAGAGCTTTTATCCTTTTCAAGGCCTCTACACACAAAATCTAAATATTGTACATCTTATATAATTAGTTGTGTACTTGATAAGTTAATTAAAATATGAAAATGCATCCCTTGAAGTTCAATGAAATAACGTATGTCGCTCAAATAATTTAGATTAAATGATGTGTTAGTTTGAAGCTGATATTAAGTTTTGATGATTTATCAAACTTAAACATCTAAGAAGGAACTAGATCCTTGTTATTGGGACTTCTGACAACGAAATGAATGATAAACTCAGTGTGAGGTATATTTGTGTGTTATCATTAAAAAGGGGGAAAATGTTATATTCTAGGTGTTTTGATGATCCTCACAAATAAAGGGACCTGGTCCCTGTCTGAGTTCGCTCGTCCAGATCTATAATGCGATACAACTGTAAAGCTGTCGCGTCAGAGGTTGGTGAGGTGTCAGTGTACTACACCAATATGGTGTTTGTCCAACGGATAATAACTCTTTAGGTTTGATATTTTTAGCATGACAAACACCATATTAAATACATTCATTCAAAGAAGAAAGTCAGTCAGCAAGCCTTTCAAGAAGTCATAAAAACGTTTGCAAAGGACCTGGTCCCTGCAAGACTGCGTATGTGAAAGGACGACAAGACAGCTGTCAGAAAGCTGCCACTTCTGATGTGGTAGGTGCACGTCCTTCCAGAAAGTCAGGCTCTCAGCCAATGGGCGGTCCCAAGGAGTTTGTGTGTATTTCATATATAGTTTTCTCACCAAAACACAAACTCAAGATTTGGCAAACTAAATTTGGATTTTCTTCTCTCCAAAAATTCATGAACTTACAAAGCGAAAGCCATCTTCAAGGAAGAACTCTGCTCAACTCAACAAAGGGACTTGATAGAGTGAAGGAGAGTTCATTGGCCATATGAATAATGCTTACTCTTTATGGCCACATGAATGAATGATTGTACACTCTCGTGAGGAGTTATGCAGGTTGTATGTCTTCATCAAAACGGTGGAAATTGATAAGTGTTTATGCTCTTAGATGTTTTGATAATCTTCTCACAAGTGCAGGGACCTGGTCCTCTGCAGAGTATGAAATTCGTCCAGGCTTCAAAGTGATGGACAATTGTAAAAGCTGTCTGCGTCAGAAAAGTTGGTGAAGCAACAGAGTACTTCACCAATCAGGGACGACTAGGTTTTTTGTTTGATGGGTAATGACTCTCCATGTTATATATCAAACAAAAACAACAAGTTTCATTCATTCATTCATAGAGAGAAATTTCAAGCTTCAAGGAACAACAAAGGAACTGATCGAAGTGCATTTATTGCTTTCTGTATTTGTTGTATTCTACTTGCTTGTAATCATTCTTAAATTGTAGGATTCGTTTCAACTGTGATAGAAATGTTTCAACCTTGGGTGAATCATTGTAAGGGCTTGGGTTACGGGTAACTTAGGCTTTTACTCTTGAGAGCAGTGTTGTATCTGCTCAGGCTCAGCTAAGTGATAGGGAGTATTACTTAGTGGGGAGATTAACAGGCTAATCTCTTGTTGTAACCGATTTTTACTTTTGCTTGAGAGAAGATTAGTGAAAGTGGTTGTTGAAAAGTCCTGTTGAGAACAGGTCGTGGTTTTTCCTCCCTTGAGCAAGGAGGTTTCCACGTAAAGTTGTTTGCCAATCTTTACGTTTCTGCATTTGTTCTTTACTTTCTGACTTTACTGTATCGAAGACCTGGTCCCATAGAAATCCGTGGACGCATACATTCTAACAATTGGTATCAGAGCTTGGACTCTCTATCTGGTTAACACCAAGAGAGAGATTCTGTAAGGAATGGCGACACCAGTGAGCGTGCAAAGAAGTCAATCATCCACAAGGCCACCTCTTCTTGATGATCAGTTCTATAGTTGGTGGAAAATTAGAATGAGAGACTATCTCATGACTGAGGATATTGAAGTATGGGACATAATATGTAAAGGTCCTTATGTGCCAACCATGGAGGTTAAGGTAGGAGAGATAACAAGAGTCATTCCCAAAATTAGAAAACAGTATAATGACTTTGACAAGCAACTAGTTTGGAAAAATTACAAAGCCAAGAAGCTGCTTACGTGTGGCATTGGAATGAAAGAATACGAACTGATCTCTTCGTGCGAATCAGCCAAAGAAATTTGGGATTTGTTGAGAACCACCTTTGAAGGCACTGACGAAACAAGGAAATCTAAGTTAGATTTCTTTACTTCAAAGTTTGAAAGTTTCGCTACGGAAGAAGGTGAACCAATTCATGAAATGCACACAAGATTCTCCACCATCACCAATGAACTCATGTTTCTTGATGAACATGTCCCGGTATGCAAACAAGTATCTAAGATACTGGAAATTGTTCCTAGATCTTGGACAAATGAATTTTTGTTTGTTGATGAGACAAGGAATCCTGAAGAGGCGACTCTAAATGCACTATTGAGCATCTTCAAGCTCATGAGATGCATATAAAAGGGAAGGGTCTCGTATTCAAAGGTGAAGACATGAAGGCAAATCTGACTGGTGATGTTGATCAGGTGGAAGACACTGAAAGGGAAAAATCACTAGCCCATAAGGTGTCACAAAGTGAAATTTCTGAAAAAGAAGAGTCTGTAGAAAGTGAAGACAAAGAGGGGGACCTGGTCCGTCTCAAGATAAGCAGGAGAGAAGCTTTCTTCCGGACGGTAAAGAACGATCTGTCTGCATGCGAAAATTCCACATGTGTTTCAGATGATTTCGAACACATAGATGATGCGTTCATGGCAAAGTCAGATGAAGAAGATGCTGATGAAAAGGAAACTCTATCTTATTTCAAGCAAAACTTGAATACCTTTTCTACTAGTAAGTTGAGAAAGCTGGTTGTTTATTGCTTGATTTGATAAGTGAGCTGACAGATGAGAAAGATCTCGTAAACAACAGCCTAGACATCTTTCAAGAAGGAAAAATTGCTTTACTTACCCAAAAATCTGATATTGAAAGTCAAATAGTTGTTCTAGAAGCTGAAAATCTAGAACTGAAAGAAAAGATAAAAGGGGCGACTACTACAATTTTTAGAGGAAAGAATGAGGCATGCAGTTTGCACCTGGAGCTTGAGAATAAGCTGCACACTGCTGAAATGAAGATAAAAATAGCGTTACAGAGAAATCTTGAGTTAGAGAGGGACCTGGTCCATGTAAAAGATGAAATGAAAAAATCCTTCAAATGGACCAATTCCTCTAAGATTCTTAATAATTTGATCGGTCAAGAAAACAACAGTAGAAGAGGGTTGAGCCATGACAAGATAAAATCCTCCTACAATCCTCGAAGCAAAATTGTTCCTGATGCTGATAATCTGTTGTGTGTGAATTGTGATCAAGATGGACATCTTAAGAAAGATTGTCCAATTTTGAAAAAATTCAAAGGAAGTCCATCAAACTATTCAAAACAGCGGAATAGACTGAAGAAGGGACCTAGTCCTACTCGTGGTCCCAAGTTGAAGAAATGCAGTCTGTCTTACTGGACAAAAGATTTTCTTATCACTCCGTTATCTTCTTATTGGGAACCCCGTCTTAAATGGGTTCCCAAGGCTAACAAGTAATTTGCCATGCAAGTGAGAGGAGGAGTATCGGTTAGTGTGGTTCATGAATGAATGGATGCTCAAAACATATGATTGTGAAAATTACAAAACTTCCTCTCTCTCTCAAGACACTTCATGGTGGAGGTGTCTCATTTGGCGATGGCAAGCAAAGGGTATTTTTGGGGGAAGACATGTTTGGAAAATCTATGGAATACACTATTGAGGATGTGTACTATGTCAATGGTTGAAGTACAATCTTTCAAGTGTCTCATAGATTTTTTATGAATAAAATTATATTCAGTTATTATTAGAAAAAATGTGTGAACACAAACTTGCTCTCTCTGGCGATGATCTTGATAGAAAAGAGATGCAAGAACATGTGTATTGTTGTTCTGTTTATTGCTCATTATGACAGTCTCACTGAACTTAATGCTCAAGGTAAGAATGTTGAGGTATGATTCAAGAGACGTGCTCATAAGTGTTGCTTTGCTGCACAAACCTCTGTCAGGGGACCTGGTCCCAGTTTGCATAAAATGATATTTGCATATGACAAAGGTTGTGACGAGGATGTTATAGAGAAGCAGATCAGACTATCCTTCAGGTGAAATATGCAGATTTTTGATTTTTCAAGAAACTTTCAGACTGAAGTGATAAATGCTACATGGGTTGTGACCAAAATGATGATATTGAGAAGTTTGATCTCAATATTGATGAAAGAATAGTTGTGGTACACTCTTTCTCTAGCAAGGCTTATCAGGGGTATACTAAAAATAATCATGTATCAATTGATGAGTATAGAAGAGTTTAGAAGTTACAAAGAAAGAAGTACCTCAGGAGTAGTTGATGTTACAGGTTGATCTCTCAATCACGGGGAACTAAAATGAAAGATTCAGTCACTCTTTCAATAACTGAGGCAGAAAAATGTAGCAAGTGCAGCTTGATGGACTCAACTTTTGCGGACCAACCAGCAACCTGAAGCTCTTAAATAATTAGCTGAAATAATCAAGTTGATGATGCAAATGCTAAGACCTTCTTGAATGGATCCTGCTTGGAGCAATCAACTCTTTCATGACTATGCAAAGGGAGCAGATATCCTTGCTTTTCAGTTATGTATGTTTTAGCAAGTTCAGTTTCATACCTTTTGTAGGTATACACACATGAAAAAAGGGCCGAAGGAAAAGAGAGGTCAGGACAGATCTAGGCAATAACATTCAAACTACAGAGAGGGACATGGTCCTCTCTCGAAGGTTAGCACTCTCATCATTGAAATTTGTATTATGCATGAGAACCATTGCAATTGCCACATGTCTGTCATTCAGGAATCTGAATTATCTTTTGAGTATCAAAATGATACTTCATCTCTCTTTCTTTATATTCCATATTTCTTTCTATTTCCCCAGAAAAATCAATTTACCTTTCAAATATCAGAATTCATTTTTAAATTCTCTTTTATCCTCTCTCAAAACACACTTTAAGTTGTTAAACCCTTTATTCTTATTGGAGAATTTTCTGATGAAGATGTTTTTAAGTGTTAAGAGGGACCTGATCCCCCAAGAAAATGAAGAAGTGGAAAAGATGATGTTCAAAAAGGGAAACGTTGATATTTTGAGAATTTAATTCTGAGGAGGAAGGTGTCTGATTAAAAAAAAATGAAATTTTCTTCTTGGTTCCTTAACTAGTGTTCTATTCATCTCGAGGCCTTGAGTGAGTTTGTGTTACAAATCTTTCTGTTATGAGAAACTCAGGCTGGTGTTGGAAGCTATAACAGTTACTTGTGTTAACTGGAATACTGAAATGGGTTGTCTAAAAGTCCAGCTTCTGCAACAACACTATCAGAGAGATCAGGTACCCTGAAGGTTCGACATACAGGTTGGGCTGCATAACATGCTGAACGTTAAGAGAAGATTATGAAAATCTCATGCTTAGGGATATGCTCTATTAATGCTACTATTTCAATCCCTTGCTTCCAAGTCATCCCTTCTTTCCCTAAATTCTTGTGTCAATCTTTATTCCTCTATTTAATTGAAACTTAGTAGGCATTGTCTTGATTCTCATTCTTAATGATATTTGCAATGCTTTGATGGCTGATCTTTTATTTATGAATGAAGAATGCCTTGCTTCTACTAGCTTGTCTCATTACTTTATGCAGTTTTTACTCATGTTAAGTGTTGCCCAAGTGGCCATGAATTTGCTGGAACTATATTTCTGTCAACTTGGTTTACTGCTTTAACCCTTTTTAATGATGTCAAAAGGGGGAAAATTGTTCAGGTATGAAATCAATGCTAGCTACTTGAAGTGGAAATGGTTCTGCCGACAGGGAGAATAAATGCTAACTACCTGAAGAGGAAATGGTTTTGTCGACAGGGGGAATCAATTCTAGCTACCTGAAGAGGACCTGGTCCTACCGACAGGGGGAAGAAGTTGAACAAGTTTGTCATCATCAAAAAGGGGAAAAATGCTATGTTGATGTTTTGATGAGTTGACAAACTTCGGGATGATGAAACTCCTGTTACCCCAAGAGTTCTTGTTGATAAGGGGAACTGGTGAATAAGTCTGTTATCATCAAAAAGAGGGAAAATGTTAGTTTGAAGTTGATATTAAGTTTTGATGATTTAACAAACTTAAATATCTAACAAGGAACTAGATCCTTGTTATTGGGACTTCTGACAATGAAATGAATGATAAACTCAGTGTGAGGTATATTTGTGTGTTGTCATCAAAAAGAGGGGAAATGTTATATTCTAGGTGTTTTGATGATCCTCACAAATAAAGAGACCTGGTCCCTGTCTGAGTTCGCTCGTCCAGATCTATAATGGGATACAGCTGTAAAGCTGTCGCGTCAGAGGTTGGTGAGGCGTCAGCGTACTACACCAATCAGAATGGACGAGGGTGTTTGTCCAACGGATAATAATTCTTTAGGTTTGATATTTTAGCATGACAAACACCATATTAAATACATTCATTCAAAGAAGAAAGTCAGCCAACAAGACTTTCAAGAAGTCATAAAGAAGTTTGCAAGGGACCTAGTCCCTGCAAGACTGCGTATGTGAAAGGACGACAAGACAGCTGTCAGAAAGCTGTCACTTCTGATGTGGTATGTGCACGTCCTTCCAGAAAGTCAGGCTCTCAGCCAATGGGCGGTCCCAAGGAGCTTGTGGTGTATTTCATATATAGTTTTCTCACCAAAACACAAACTCAAGATTTGGCAAACTAAATTTGGATTTTCTTCTCTCTGAAAATTCATGAACTTACAAAGCGAAAGCCATCTTCAAGGAAGAACTCTGCTCAACTCAACAAAGGGACTTGATAGAGTGAAGGAGAGTTCATTGGCCATATGAATATTACTTACTCTTTATGGACACATGAATGAATGATTGTACACTCACGTGAGGAGTTATGCAGGTTGTATGTCTTTATCAAGACGGTGGAAATTGATAAGTCTTTATGCTCTTAGATGTTTTGATGATCTTCTCACAAGTGCAGGGACCTGGTCCTCTGCAGAGTATGAAACTCGTCCAGGCTTCAAAGTGATGGACAACTGTAAAAGCTGTCTGCGTCAGAAAAGTTGGTGAAGCAACAGAGTACTTCACCAATAAGGGACGACTAGGTTTTTTGTTTGATGGGTAATGACTCTCCATGTTATATATCAAACAAAAACAACAAGTTTCATTCATTCATTAATAGAGAGAAATTTCAAGCTTCAAGGAACAACAAAGGAACTGATTGAAGTGCATTTATTGCTTTCTGTATTTGTTGTATTCTACTTGCTTGTAATCGTTCTTAAATTGTAGGATTCGTTTCAACTGTGATAGAAACGTTTCAACCTTGGGTAAATCATTGTAAGGGTTTGGGTTACGGGTAACTTAGGCTTTTACTCTTGAGAGCAGTGTTGTATCTGCTCAGGCTCAGCTAAGTGATAGAGAGTATTACTTAGTGGGGAGATTAGCAGGCTAATCTCTTGTTGTAACCGACTTTTACTTTTGCTTGAGAGAATATTAGTGAAAGTGGTTGTTGAAAAGTCCTGTTGAGAACAGGTCGTGGTTTTTCCTCCCTTGAGCAAGGAGGTTTCCACGTAAAGTTGTTTGTCAATCTTTACGTCTCTGCATTTGTTCTTTACTTTCTGACTTTACTGTATCGAGGACCTGGTCCCATAGAAATCTGTGGACGCATATATTCCAACATGATGTCTTGTCATGTCCATTATTCAAAATCATATACACTCGATGACACTACTTTGATAGCCAAAAAGATATGTTTTGTTGTTTATGTTTCAATCAATATAAAACTTTATTTTTTTGGGGACTTTCAATCTAATATTTATAAGAAGATAATTATTTCGTTAATATTTGATTAATATAGATTCATCCTACTTTGAGGGGTAATTAATTGACGCCAACTCAACATTTGAACCCCAAATGTTTGATTAACGTTGAGTACAATACTTACCATCCCATACATTTCTTTATTTCTTGAATGTCACTAATCGATTAAATGCCTCGATAAGATAGAAAGTTGAATAAGTAAAACACCAAGGTAGTGTGGAACCACCATATTTTTTGAACACTCAAATTAAAGTCCCTTCTTAGACATCCCATGGATCTTTTAGCCACTAAAAACTTTATATTTCGATCAATATAGTTAAAATTGTATTTTTTGGGGGACTTTCAATCTAAAATTTATAAGAAGATAATTATTTCGTTAATATTTGATTAATATATATTCATCCTACTTTGAGGGGTAATTCATTGACTCCAACTAAACATTTCAACCCCAAACGTTTGATTAACGTTGAGTACAATACTTACCATTCCACTACATTCCTTTATTTCTTGAATGTCACTAATCGAGTAATTGCCTCGATAAAATCAAAAGTTGAATAAATAAAATATCAAGATAGTGTGGAACCACCATATAATTTGAACACTCAAATTAAAGTCCCTTCTTAGACATCCAATGAATCTTTTAGCCACTGAAAACTCTCTAAAAATCAAACTCATTTATTTTACAACTTTAAGAATTCTAATCTACATGACACCAATATTCTAATGATTACATCAAACTCTTGGTTAACATATTTTTACATCAGCACAACGATCAAAAGCATAAACATAAAAAACAAAGTCTAAAACATGTACTCAAAAATAAAAAAGTAATAACATAAGCATAAATTAATGACTGTAAATAATATACCAGGATTTGTAATAATAAAATGAAACATAAGCAAAACATCTAGCCCACTGATTGGACATTGTCCCCTTAAGGAAACTTTTTCATGCTAGTACCCGAGGTTTAAAGGAATAGATCCTCTCAGAACAGAACGATTCTATTCACCAGTGTGTTGATACAAAAACAATGGTGTCAGTGAGCCACTCAACAGGAGTAAAGTACATGAATTTTCGTTGTTTTAAAGTTAGAGAAAATTCCTTTATTTATAGACTACAAAGGGTAGCTTGAATAAATGTTTATTGTGTCTTATCGGAAAGGTCATAACTCTTTGGACAAGTAACAATCTTTCATAAAAGTCACAATTTTTCATGAAAGTTTCAACCCTTCATAAAAGTCGCAACTTTCATTAAAGTTACAACTCTCCATAAAAGTCACAACTCTTCGTAAAAGTCGCAACTTTTCATAAAAAGTCACAATTTTTTTAAAAGTCGCAAATTTTCATGAAAAGGAAGGCTAATTTTGAAAATAAATAAATAAAAATGAATTCATGGTTTGTAGTGACGTCACATAGGCGGGCCTAAGGTTCTCTTTTATATAAATATATGATTTTTGGAATATGATTGATAGACTTTGTTTGACTCTAAAATTTGTGGGTTCATCTATAACGACTTAGTGAAATACTCTCAAATCCTTTACAAGATAGATGACACTTTTTTGGAGTTTAGGGTTGAGTGAACTCGTGATTTTTTCAAATTTTCATGTGTATTAGTTCACAATTTTTTTTAAAAACTATGATTGACCAATTCAATTTGAACCTAGGTTGAAAAAAATGACATGGCAAACTGAAACATCTTAGTAATCAAAGGAAAAGAAAGCAAAAGTGATTTGTGTGTAGCAACGAGCGAAATAAAGTCGTCTAAATCGTGAAAAATGATCGTGGAAGAGAACTACAAGCCTTGTGTCACCAAAGTAGCTTATTATTGCACCCTAAATAGCAGAAGTCTAGAAGTCGAAAGCATGACTTAAATATCATGCTTACTTAAGTAGCATGAGGCATGTGGAGTTTTATGCGAATCACCAACTCCACCTTTAGTGAGTTCTATGCTATGCGAGTTTGAATTAATGAGGACTTGGTGCATTATCAGACCAATAGGTAATTGTCATCCACTACATCAAATTTAAATATTTGTAAGATAAAAAATTTAAATAAAATTTCAAAAATTTGTACATAGTTTAAGTCATGAAAATGTGATTATGGAAGAGAACTATAAGTCTTGTATCGCAAAGTAGCTTGAATGTTGCACCCTAAATAATAAAAGTTTAGTATTCGAAAATATCACTTAACTAAGTCCGCATGAGGTGTGTGAAGTTACATGAGAATCACTAATTTCACCTTTAGTGAGACCTATGTATGTGAGTTTGAATTAATGAGGACTCGATGCATTATAGATACCAATTGTTAAGATCAAATCCAAACAATTTGTATGATAAAAAATTCAAACAAAATTTCAAAAACTTATACCTATTGAAAGATGCATTCACTTACGTTAAATTCCGAGTCACACAAACTTAACTATTTTCAAAGAGCGATTTATAAAAGAAAAGATCATTCAACTATTTTTATTACAAAAAAATTTAGTCAAATTTTCAAAATTACTTAAATTGGCTAAAATTTCTTCTTCTTCCTTCTTAGTTCATCATTAGTGACTTCTAATCTTCTTCTTCCTTCCCATTTCTCCATTAATGGCCTC
>CM040621.1:8618767-8630557 GCA_022817965.1 Solanum lycopersicoides | reverse complement strand
AGATTTTGGTGGTTTCATCCGTTATTTCATACCCAAATCTCCTATAGGATGCAAACCCATTTTTTTTTTTTGAAGTTTAGGTGCCACGAAACATTAATTTAGAATTTATTTTAGCTTTTTTTTTTGTGTGTGTAAATTGTTCTATGAATGTTTTGGAAAATGACTGAATGTCTTCGTTTGACCTCAAATTTTATGAGTCCATTTGTTATGAATACAATGAATGATATTCATAACATCTACAAGATGAATGCCACTTTTTTAGAATTTGGGGTTTTGTAAACAAAAAACCAGGATTTTTTAAGAACACCATTCTTCTTAATTTTTGGGTTTGTAAAATAAAATTTAGGATATCCTCAATTTTTTCGTGTGTATTGGTTCATATTTTTTTGGAAAATGATTGATCAACTTTGTTTGACCCAAATTGTGTGGGTCATTCCATCACTGACATAGTGAACAATAATTATAGCATATAACAATAAATGCCATTTCTTAGTATTTTGGGGGTCACAAAAAATGATTCTTTTCCTTCTTCCTTCCTCCATCCTCCTTCTTCCGCGCCATCTTCTTCTTCATTGTTTTAATATATTGCAACCGTGAATTATTTTGAGCGAATTATATATAAAGAGACTTGAAACATTGAGATAATTTCATATCTAATGTTTGGTACTATTTAGAGGTGAATTCAAGTTGATCGAGATTGACTAGTCAATATGTACTTCATGTCTCCGTTTAGTGTTTTTTGTGAATCATAATGTATAGTCACTGTATAACTCATGTATATGTACGTCATATTGAATAGTCAATGTATACTTTTTATGACTTTTCACAAGTTATAATATACTCACTATATAATTCCAATTACTTTCGACTATTTTTTAGGTAAATAAAATAACGTTATATTTGTTGTAAACTAATTACTTTATTGTATATATTTCCAATTATTTCAAAAACAAATTTGAGCCTAGGCCCAAAACTTAATTCCATACTCCCATTTGACCCATTCTAAGAACCAAAAATACAATCAAAACGACATCACTTTTGCTATATAAACATAAAAACGCTGTCGTTTTAACCTCAGAAAACCCTTATATAAAATACTACTCAACAAGAACATTCAGCGAAGAACAATTTTTTTTTTACATCTGCAGTCTCTTTGATTTCCATTCTCTCTGCTCTTCATCACGGTAAGTACCACCCCCCACCCCTACCCCTACCCCTACCCCCATTCCTTGTTTTTTTCCCTCTATATGTATAGATTTGTAGCAAATCTTGTGTTACCATGTTTGTTATTTGAATTGGGTATTTGATTTTATTGCTTCTTAGTGACAAGATTACATTTTTATGTGTGATTTATGCTGTTTGGATTGATGGGTCGTTTTCTGTTTTGTTAATAGTGTAGCGATGGATCGAATCTTGATGTGAATTTATCTTATTGGGTATTGGTTTATGGTGCTTGGTGGGAGTGGGGGGGGGGGGTTATAAGATGATTGATTTGATTTAAGTTTTGACCATGATTTGTGTGATTTGGATGTTTGGGATTAATGGGTCGTGTATGTTTAGTTTTTATTGGAGCAAAGTTTGTCCCTTGGTGTGAATTTTGTATTTTATGGTTAGGTTAATGCTTCATGAAGAGCTAAATATGATTAGTTTGATTTCTTTTTATTGTTATCAATGGGATTTGAGTGGTTTGGATTAATGGGTATTCATCTATTTGGTTTCTGTTGAAGCTCAGCTTGTTTTTGGCATGATAACTTAATGCTTCTTGTAGAGCTTAATATGATTAGCTTGATTACTTTTTATGGTTATCAATGGGATTTGAGTGGTTAGGATTAAAGGGTCATCGTCTGTTCGGTTTGTGTCGAACCCAAGCTTGCTCTTTTGGCATCATTCATGAATTATGTTTTTTTTTCTTTGGTTTAGGTAATGGTAATGCTTCCTGAAGAGCTCAATATGATTAGTTTGATTACTTTTAATTGTTATTAATGGGATTTTAGTTGTTAGGATTAATGTGACATCTCTGTTCGGTCTGTGTTGAAGCCAAGCTTGCTTTTTTGGCATGAATTATGTTTTTTTGGGTATAGGTTAATGCTTCCTGAAGAGCTCAATATGATTAGTTTGATTACTTTTTATTGTTATCAATGCGATTTGAGTGGTTAGGATTGATGGGTCATCTGTTTGGCTTCTGTAGAAGCCAAAATTAGTTTTTTTGGCATGAATTATGTTTTCTATTGTATAGGTTAGTGCTTCATGAAGAGCTCAATATGATTAGCATGGTTCATACTTGTTGCTCCTTGACCTAAATTTTATATTTTTCATTGGTTTTGGGAAATGCTTCTTGGGAGTCGGAGCAGTCATGATATGGTTTATTTTTTATTATTTTACTCTAGGATGTGAATGGCTTTAGTTAATTTGTTGCTTCCCTTTGTTTCGTATTAACCCACTGATGTACATGTCAGTAAAAGAGAAATGAATCAAATGTAGTGTATTTACTTTTGTTGCGGCTGGGAAGATGGAATGTCTGTATGTTGTGTCTTTTCATGAGCTGCTCATGGCTGTTTTCGTCTTGTCTTTCATGATTTGTTGTAGGTTTCTATTGAACATTGTCCAATTTGTAAAGCCTCGTTAGGTTAATGAGTTCTGCTTTATTATTTTGTACTTATTAACCACCTGTCTGAAAGGGAAGAGAAGATAGAGTAGGATTGATCTAATACATAAAGTCGTTCTCTGTGTAATTCTAGTTGTTTGGATTGATGTATAATTGCCTGTTTATTCATAAAGAAGTGATTTAATGAATCATATATTATGGAAGTGATTATTGCCTTGATCTTTTGGGGTGTACTGGAATAGTGCTATAATTGCTTCTCTTAATGTTTTCTTGATGATGTGGTGTTGATTTTTTTTATTGTTCAAAAAGAAGTTCCACTATTGCATATTGAATTAACCAAATATCATAGCACCCTAAAATCTAAATGCAATCATATCTGAAATAGTATACTTTGTATCCAAAACATACATCAATGGGAGCATTTACAGAATGCTATGATGGATTAATTGGAACTTGGAAGGAACTGTTGATCTAGTTAAGCCTTGTGGATAGGTGTAGACACTCAGATGTGATTTTGAAATATGAACCTTATTATGAAGATAAACGAAACTTAATTGAACGTGAACACACTTTTGTCTGCTTTTATGTATTCTTATTTTTATCCTTTTTTTCTCTTTTCCTCTATTTGCATTTGGCACTCCATTTGATTGCTAATGGGTCATAGACACTAACTATTTATGTGTTGGCACGAGTTCTGTTCCATATTCAGGAAATGATTTATGCTATGTTTCAGCGGAAAAGAAAGATGGTTAGTAGGCAAAACAAGGTCTATTTTCCACACTAGCTTTTTAGGAACTAAAATGGGAAAGATGCACAACATACTCGTGATCCCTCCGCCCCAATTTATGTGGCACCGTTTGACTTGACACAGTTTGGGAAAAAGGAAAGACTTTTGAAACTAGTGGTCTAAAACAAACCTTAGACATTGCGTGGGATAGATTAAAAGGAAAGGCTGCCACATAAATTGCGCACAGAGAGTAGTATTTTTCTGATGAAGTCCTCATGTAGTACATGTAGTATTTTCAACCATCCCCAGAAGTATGGTAGAAAGAGGAAATAGATGCCTACTTTCCTTCACTTTTACTGCAGCATGAATGGAAGGAATATATTTTTTTTCTAGAACTTGTAATTCAACAGCTTTTTCTTCCTCCTTTCTGCCCTGTTGCCTTGTTTTCTGAACATACTATTCGAAAAAATAAATAAATAAAATTGGGGGTAGGGGAAGGGGAAATTAGGAGGGAGGGGGTATTACAAGGTAGGAAATCGAACTCTCACGAAAAGGTGAATATTTTTGTAGCCAACCAATTGAGCTACTAAGATTTCCCTGTTTTCCTGAACTAACATTGTGTTAAGAGTAGGACAAGAAATACAGTTTTAGTTTTGAAGTTTTCAAATATGTAGCTTTATGTTCTTGTCTTCATAGATTTGAATGGTATATCATACAGTAGGCTACTAAATCACGCAGTTCATCAGTACCTTAAGAAAATCTGTTAGTTATACCTCGTCACGTCCCAATTCACATGATTGTGGCAAAAAGATCACATATTTGCTGTAGCTTGAGATAATCCGTTGAAACATACATAATTGAATCTGCAGCCTCATGATGGTGTAAAAAGATCTTTTATGAACTATATATTGAGATATTATTTTGAGTATTAATTGAATGCTTTGATGTTGAATGAGAAAAAAAAACTGTTCTCTTACTATGGTTTACGGTATCTTCCAGTTTTAGGAGCTCCAAGATGGCTACCAAGTACATCATTGGTTCTATCGCTGGATCTTTTGTTGTTGCATATGTTTGTGACACTGTTATTTCTGACGGGAAACTGTTCGGAGGCAAGTTCTAGTTCTTCTCATTAGTTCTTTGATCATGAAACTGCCTCTGCTACGCTGACAGTCACCTTGTGGTATCTCAAAACAGGTACTACTCCAAGCACCGTTACCAACACCGATTGGTGGAAAGAAACAGACAAGAAATTCCAGGCATGGCCTCGCACTGCTGGTCCCCCAGTGGTCATGAACCCCATCAGCCGACAGAATTACATTGTCAAGTCTTGATTTAGAAGGTTGAGTTATGCTGTTTTTTTCCCCCCCCAACAGATTACATTTGAAATCGAACCATTCTTCAGTTTTGAGCAAGGTTTTTTGCTCCTACACTTGATTCAGACGATATTGAAGTCATTTTTCTCACTTATAAGAAGATTTGACATATGTTACAAACAATCAAAACAGATTTGACGTATGTTACAATAAAATTTTTGTTCAGCTAGCGCACCTGTGTACTGAATGAGCTGTTTTTTTGTTCTGGCAAATATATGTCAGTTCTTGGTTCTCTGCATTACTAATTTTTTTTTGTTGATATATTTGCCACATGCTTGTCATTCTTTAGTTTGTTTAGCTGCAAATGCAAATTTCTTTGATGATTTATTGTGCATAATACTTGCATGTCTATGAACAGCTCATTGGAGGGGAGATATCTTACACTTGTGGTCATTGCTTCTCAATTCAATGTCATCTTTATTTATAAAAATATTATGTGACGACTAATTATCAATCTAGGAGAGGCGAACATAGAATTTAAAGATTTCAGGTGTGCATCAGTATCACCTAGCTAAACTTTAAATAAACACACTCATCTGAATTCAAACCATGGTCTCAAGATGGTTCACCTAACTTGTAATTATGCTTCTCTTGGGTGCACAATCGAATGTAGCCTAATTTTTATTGATTTTTCTCTCTATATATTAGTGGTGACAAATGGGCGGGTTGGGTCAAATGTGAGCGGGTTGAAAATGGATAATCATTCAACCCGTTCATATTTGATATGGGTAAAAATAGGTTGGGTAATAAATGGGTTGGGTAAAATACTAGTTTACCCATATTTCATGAATAAATAGTTCTTTACTTAAGAATTCAATATGGAAAAAATATTTAGTCTTTTTTTTTAGATGAAATCTGTTGAAAATGTTTCATTTAGTTTTATTTTATTATAAAAGAAAAAAAACTTTAAAAAAGTTTCGGGGTTGGGGGGGTCCAGGGTAGGGTGAAAAAAATTTGAAGTTAAAAATATTTTTTAAACAAACGTAATATTTTTGAAGGGTGGGGGTCGGTTGGAAGTTGAAAATATTTTTTTGAAAATAATTTTTTAAAAAAACTTAATTTTTTATTGGGGGGGGGGGGGGAGGATGATAAGGGACGATGGTAGGGATGAAAAAATGAAATTTTGAAGTTGAAAATATTTTTTAAAAATAAGCTTAATTTTTTATTTTTTTTGGGGGTGGGGGTGAGTCGAGGGTAGGGGTGAAAAATGAAATTTTGAATTTCAATATATTTTTTAAAAATAAACTTTAATTTTTTTTTGAAAGCGTGGGGTGGAGGTCGAGAGTTGAAATATTAATATGGACTCATATATGAAAGTTCTGAAAAATCGCTTCTAAAACTTGGTAACAGAAGGTTCTTTGAAAATTTGGAGAAAATACTCATATTTGACCCGTAGTTTATCCATAATATACTCATATTTTAATGGGTAAAATATGAGTATAATCCCAAATATTACCCATATTTAAAATCACTCTTTCAACCCATATTTGATGAACTATTTGGATGGATCAGTGAAAAATGGACTTAAATTACCGGCACTAATATATATACATGATTTTTTTCCCTTCAAATTAATAGGTGTATGTGCACCTCCACTTATAAATGTGGATCCACCTCTATGTATGAGACAAATATGCAATACACCTTTTCTATAATTAGTAAATATGAAAACCACAAGAATTGATTGAAAAATGAAAAAGAGAAACAACAAAAGGTTACCATTACTTGTGGGCAATATACTATAGATTATAATATAGACAAAAGAAACCCACTAGCTATACCACTCCATCAAAGACTTCATCTAGATTGAATTCGACACTTGTAATATAAAATATTATTTTCTCTGTTTCATTTTATACGTAACCTTTTTACTTTTTATACACTCCATTCTCTCAAGACCTTACTTACGAGATCACAGTAAATGTATTATTGTTATTATCATTGAAATAATTAATAGTCACACAAATATTCACCAAAACATTTTAAATCACAACATTTTTGTAAAATCAAACACCACTATATAAATTGAGACAGAGAGTAAGGTAAAGAAAGTATCATGCAAAATATACCAATTAAAAGTGTGGCTTTAAAAGTAAAGAGTCTTTGAAGAAATAATACAAATTGAGAAAAATAAGGATTTATGTATGGAGGATAAACATAGAAGTTCAGTGGTGGTTTGTGTTACTGGTGGTTCAGGATACATAGCTTCATTTCTGGTGAAAAAACTTCTTCAAAATGGCTACAAAGTTCATGCCACCCTTAGGAACTTAGGTATGTAATTCTTGATTTTGCTTTTTTATCTTTTTCATTTTCAATCTATTAATTGTCTCGAGTCCGAGGTAGGAGTAACGTCTGTGTACACCCCATCTTTTACGAACCTCATAAGTGAGACTATACTGAGTATGTTGTATGTTGTAATGAATTGTACTGTTGTTGATGGGATGGATGAGATTCCTCGCGATTAAGGCATGGATTTGATAAAAATAGTTTTTGCTTGTGAAATATGAAACTTTAGGATAGTATTCAGTGGCTATTTGTGATTTTTTGTTTTTCCTTAGAAAATTCTGTTAAAGAGCCCTTATCCCTTTAATGGGACCAACACTGAGAGAGGGGGCGGAAACAACGTCTTTACCTCACAAAAGTAGGGGTAAGATCTGCGTACACTCCACTCCACAAGTGAGATTCTGAGTATGTTGTTATTGTTGTTCAAATGAATTATACTGTTGATGGGACAGGGGACGGAAGAGCCCTTCGCCCTTGAGTCATACGCTTGGAGGAGGACAGAAGGTTGTTCATCCAAATGCCGCCTTAGAGGAAATATCAGCTTGTATATATAAGGTTAATTGTTATGAAAATATAGTACGTTGAACTATACATAGTGAAAAATTTTGGTTCCGCCACAATTGCACATGACCAAAATCCAAATTAGTCGGATTTGTAAATTTCAAATACAGGATGGTGTAAAAGACTCATAATTTGTGATAATTTTGTAGAGGATAAATCAAAGGTAGGCTTGTTGAAGAACTTGCCTAATGCAGAAGAAAATTTGAAGTTATTTCAAGCTGATATGTATAGACCAGAAGAATTTGAGCAAGCAATCCAAGGCTGTGAATTTGTTTGCCATGTGGCCACTACTTTTCTACATACTGAGGGATTTCAGGTACCTATTTTTAACCTCGTTCGGGTTTAGCTTGTATGCATCTCGATAATTTCACCTACTTCTAATAGCGTTTGCACAAGTATATGTACTCCACTGAGATACTCCCTCCGTTTTTAATTGTTTCTCTTACTTTCCTTTTTAGTAATCTGTTTTTAGAAAATGTCTCTTTCCTTTTTTTATCAGCTCTTTAATGCTAACTTTCCACAGGACACGTCTAAGATCACAATTTTATAAAGTATTTTGGTACATCCTATATATTTTTAGGTTAAGGCCACAAGATTCAAAGTCTATTTTACTTTCTTAAACTTCGTGTCAAGTCGAAATAGACAGACAAATTGAAACAAAGGGAGTACTACATTGGTTGCTAGCTAGCTAGGTTACACCCCAAGTGCTTAGCTCGTTGGTCGTCAGGGTTGGAGCTAGCTATAGTTGGAGAAGGGTGGTCAGTCAAACACCTCTCGTATGAAAATTATATACTTATTTTTGTCTGATTGAATATTGTAACAGTACAAGAATCCAGTAGAAGCAGCAGTTGCATCAGTGAAGAATATTGCAATGGCTTGTATAAAGTCTGGTACTGTAAAGAGGCTTATATATACAGGCACTGTGCTTGCTGCTTCACCAATGAAGGATGACGGCAATGGATTCAAGGATTCGATGGATGAAACATGTTGGACTCCTCTCAATGTCCACTTCCCTTTTAGTGATGATTTTGTTATGGTAAGAATTCTTTCGTTGGGGTCAGTTTGCGTCTATTTAGACTATTCCTCTTGATGTTTGTTATCGTCTATGTACCAACACATGTATCGTGTAACTCTGTCCATCAAGACTAACACAGAGTGGACCATTTATTCTTTTTGAATGGTATAGAATTATGTGAAAGCAAAGACAGCATGTGACAGAGAAATCTTGAACTTTGGCAAAGATGGATTTGAGGTTGTGAGCTTAGGTTTTGGTCTTGTTGGAGGAACAACAATCATGTCAAACATCTCAGGAAGCATGGCTGGTATGTTGTCGGTGGTAACTGGTGATGAAATTCATTACAATCAACTAAAGTTCATTGAAGAGGTTGATGGGAAAGTTCCAATCATACACATTGAAGATGTTTGTGAAGCTCCATTTTCAATTGATGGAAATAGTGATTCTATGAATGGTAGATTCTTGTGTGCTAGTGACTTTGTTTCTTCTGCAGAAATTGCAACTTATTATCAACAAAACTATCCAGAGTTTCATATCAACCAAAAGTAAGTAACTTATCTTTCATCTACACTATTTGGTGTCTGGTATTTGGTTCGGAATCCGACTAGTCTAGATTCCATCACATGTTGAGGTGGTGATAAAGTGCTCCTTACCAAACACAACTTCATTTTCCGAGTTTGAACCTGTGATGTTTGATTAAGCATAAAAGAGTACTTACCATGTTGGAAAAACGCGGACAAACACAAAAATATATATGATAAAAGTAATGGAAAAATGGGAAAATAATGACACCAAGAATTTTACGTGGAAACCCTTCTGAATAAGGAAAAAAACCACGGGCCAAGAGGAGCAACTGATATTACTATAGTAAGGAATTTTACACTGTGTAGTCACGAATACAATACTCAAAGTGACTACTACACACTCAAAAGGAACAACACTCTTTTGGTTTCCGTCTTACTAAAATATCGCTCACACTCTATTTTTCTTCACAGACTATTTTCTTGTATAGTCTATGAAATACCTCACTTTGCCCTCAAAATGGTTTTTCTCTCTAACTTGGTGTGTTTTTGAAATGAGCAAAGGCTCTGTATTTATAGGAGAAATCAACTCCTAATGATGTCACCAGTGACATCACAAAAAACACACCTATGCAGATTTCTTGGTAAGATTTTAGTTGAAAAAAAGAAATGGTGAGCTTTGGTTTGTTGCAGCATTTGTTGACTTTAACAATAAGCAACAAACATTAATTCAACATTTCCTGCATTTTAACTTTCCTTATGTTTATCTACAATGGGTATGGACCCACATACCACCCTACCACAGTTGATACTGGAGGTAGTTCGTGAGTTTTCTTTGTGTATACTTGCCAAACATACATGGATCGGTAACCAGCAGAATAGTGTTATCGTCTGTTAAAATCGAAATATATATTGATAGTGTAAAATTTCTTTTATGTTGTTGGTGTATATAGGTTTAAAATGTAATCCTTCAAGTTTGTAAATGTAGACTAAAAGTGCTTAATTTTAATTAATATATCTTAAGGCTTATTAGTTTTGCTAATAAGTTTGTTTTGAATCTTTCAATTTAATAGGTACTTGGATGATCCAAAGAGAGAAGTGAAATGGGGATCAAATAAGCTTATGGAGAAGGGTTTTGTGTACAAATATGACATGAAGAAGATATTGGATGATAATATTACAAGTGCAAGGGAACTTGGAGATCTCAAACTACCATCATCTGCTTAATATGGGAACTTTTAATTACCATATATGAAAAATTTAAGACTAAATGAATATTTCTAAAATTGTGGTCTATATATGTCATAATATTTGTGTTGTTAATGACATTTTTTGAAACTTGTGGTATTAAATATGTCAAAATATATATGTGACTCTAAAAGTTTTCATTGGAGGAAGATATAAATGTGACATTCATTAAGGTTCAGGTTGAAGGGTCAGGCCAAGACAAAATATTTGGAGTGAAAGTTTAGTGACATAAAGCATGAGGCTCATGGGGAACTCGGGCTTGATACATAAGACATCCAAAAGATAGGTACTTTCAAGTATCTTAAGTCTATTATCCAAGGGAATAGGGAGATCGACGAGGATGTCACCCATCATATCGGTGCATGGTGAATGAAATGGAGGCTTGCATCTGGACTCTTGTATGATAAGAAGGTGTCACCAAACATAAGGGCAAGTGATATAGAGTGGTGGTTAGAACCAACTTTGTTGTATGTGACGAATTGTTGGCCAGACAATAACTCTCACGTCCAGGAGATGAAGGTTACGAAAACGAGGATGTTGCGATGAATATGTGAGCATACTAGAAGAGGTAGCAGTACTTTGGCCTAAATGTTTTTATATGTACCTAATTCTACACATGCTTTTCTGACCTCATTCAAATAGACCAGTGAAGATAAATCAGTGTCCCCTATTCCTATTTGTACATTTGCATGTATTAGTAGCAGTACTTTGGCCTAAATGTTTGGACCACAAATTCGATAAATGTAATCTCACAAAGTAAAATTTAGAGAGCGTTTAGTACTATTCCTGTTTGTACATTTGCATGTATTAGTAGCAGTACTTTGGCCTACATGTTTGGACCACAAATTCGATAAATGTAATCTCACAAAGTAAAATTTAGAGAGCGTTTAGTACTATTCCTGTTTGTACATTTGCATGTATTAGTAGCAGTACTTTGGCCTAAATGTTTGGACCACAAATTTGATAGATGTAATCCACAATTAGAGTCTAGAAAGGTTAGTATGTATACAGACCTAAACCCTCTTCGTCGAAAAAATACATTGTGTATATATATATATATATATATACAGTCAAATTCTGATTTTAGAGAAAATGGTCAAATGGTCCTCCAATCTATTATCGGATTCTCAACTACACACTTCAACTTTATGGGTGTCCTATCATCCCCCTCCCCCCTAAACTGTTTATAACTGAAATATTACACCCTTAAAAAGCATAAACCACAATTATATTGACACGTGAAACTCACACGTTTGACATATATAGGGGTGTGCATTCGATTTTTAGGTTTGGTTTTATACTATTCGGTTTGGATTTTTCGATTTTTGGCTTTGATCAAGAAGTGTAATCCAATCCGAATCAAAATAAATTTGGGTTGGGTTGGATTTCTTCAATTCGGTTATGTCAACAATTAAAAACATAACAAAGTTATATTTGAAATTTGAAAAATTATATAT
>CM040621.1:8595802-8616885 GCA_022817965.1 Solanum lycopersicoides | reverse complement strand
CTATAAAGATTTACCAAAAACATAACATTTTCTTGTTTTGAATGGTACAGAGTTATGTGGAAGCAAAGACAGCATGTGACAGAGAAATGTTGAACTTTGGCAAAGAAGGATTTGATGGTTGTGAGTTTAGGTTTTTGGTCTGTTGGAGGAACAACAATCATGTCAAATATCTCAAGAAGCATGGCTAATATGTTGTCAGTGGTAACTGGTGATGAAAGTTATTACAATCAACTTAAGTTCATAGAAGAGGTTGATGGAAAAGTTCCAATCATACACATTGAAGATGTTTGTGAAGCTCACATTTTCTCAATGGAAAATAATGATTCTATGAATGGTAGATTCTTGTGTGCTAGTGACTTTGTTTCTTCTGCAGAAATGGCAATTTATTATCAACAAAACTATCCAGAGTTTCATATCAATCAAAAGTAAGTACCTTATCTTTAATCTTCACTCTTTGGTGTCTAGTATCTGTTTGGAATCCGACTAATATAGATTCTATCACGCGTTGGTTTGGAGGTAAATCGCTCCCACCAAACGTGACTTCATTTCTAAAGCTCGAATCTAAAACATATAGTTATGTGAAATTAGGTCTTAGACGTAACTCACACTTCAAAAGTTAGCTCAAAGAAAGGAGGATTGTTCAAGCCTTGTACGGAGTCAACTCATGTCATTAACCACCAATGTGGCCTTTTGTCATTCTTTAACAGCTTACATCACGCCCAGTGCTTAGCATCTGGTACATGGGCAATTTTGATTTTGGAAGCCCCTTCGTGAGATGTGTCTTGCTTTGATACCATGTGAAATTAGGTTTTAGACGTAACTCACCCAAAATCTAACTCAAAGGGAGGAGATTGCTCAAGTCTTAGTTCACCCATCTCATAACCATCAATGTGAGTTTTGTCATTCTTTAACATTAAGTATAATAGGGTACTTACCACCATCACAATTGATATTGAATGTAGTTCTTGAATTTCTTTGTGCATACTTAGACATTTGAGGCTATGAATTAATAACATTTGAGTTCAACTAATATTGACGACGTAAAGAATTTTTATACTATCAAATCATTTGATATCCATTTAAAGATCATTTTGCTCATTATTTTTGGAATTTCATTTTATATATCTTCCCATTTATAAACAGGTTCTTGGATGATCCAAAGAGAGAAGTGAAATGGGGATCAAATAAGCTTATGGAGAGGGTTTTGTGTACAAACATGACATGAAGAAGATATTGGCTGATAATATTACAAGTGCAAGGGAACTTGGAGATCTCAAACTACCATCTGCTTAATATGGGAACTCTTAATATGAACAATTTAGAAGAATAAATGAATATTTTTAAAAATTGTGGTCTAGATATGTCAAATATTTGTGTTGTTATGGCATTTTTTGAAACTTGTGGTATATATTATATACTAGTTTCTAGGTACGTGCGTTGCACGTGTGTCCTGTGTTAATTTGTACAAAAATTAAATGATATAGATGCTACTAAAACTTGCAAGTAGTATTAAGTAACTAAATTTGAAAGAGCAGTATAATTGTTTATAGTTATATACAATCAAATTAATTGGTCTATATATGTGATATTTTTCTTATATAATTTTAATATATCTTCTACTTAGTACAACATATTCTCTCTTTTTTTAATATTTCCACAACAAATTGTAACCTCGTTTTTATAGACACATGCATATCAAGAAGTTGTTGTCGAATAAAAGTCGTATTTCATGTTGTACAAATACTGATCAACATATGTTTCTTTAAGGTGGATAATGTATTATTGTCAATGTCATGTCATGGGATACACTTTTAAAAATAGTGCTTATTTGCGATAGAGATAGTTAATAATTAGTAGCATTAGAAAATTTAAATGATATATAAAAATTCAATTGCTTGTACAACTTTCTTTGTTTAATTCAAGATTATGAGTTCCTTCATATGTAAATTTGACTGGAAAATATTAATTAACTTATTAAGATATAAATCATATTACAGAATATACATAATAGAGCTATGCTCACAAATAAGAAACTTGATATAAATGATTGAAATATTTAAAATATCTTATTTAAAAATATTGGGTGTAGATTTTCAAAAAAACATCCATCAAAGAAATAATAATTTTGTATGAATCTAAAGTCTATATCATTTATCCTACTAAAAAATGTCATACATATCACTATTTTTCCTATAGATTACATTATATTTTTGTGAAACGAACATCATACTTATTACTTACATGATAATGTGAATGAGAAGTGAAGAACTCAAAATCGTAAGATAAAAACCTGAAACATGAGAAAAATAAATAAGAATTAATAATTAGCAAAAACAAATCAAGAAAAAGATATATGTTAAAGAAAAATAAATATAAAAAATATCTAGAACAAATACAGAGGACAAAAAAATAAAGAAATGATAATAGGCTAAGATATATATAGATTTAATGAAGTTAGCTATTCATATTCCTAACTAAAGAGATTCCATGCATCTGTTGTAACATTCAATTTAATCTAATTAAATATATATGTAGAAAATTGAAAAATATCTTAATGCTTAGAAAACTGATTTTGATGCTTAGAAAACTAAAAATGATTAATAGTCATGTTGGAGGAGGTGTAACTCATAACTAATGAATAAATTAATTTTCTGTTGAATTATTAGTTAATAATTAATTAGGTAGTAGCCAAAGTACTTTTAGCCAAAGTACGATTAATAGTCATGTTTTTCATGTTTTTATATATACCTAATCTGCATGTAGTAGCAGTACTTTGGCCTAAATGTTTGGACCACAAATTCGATAAATGTAATTCCGCAAGTAGAGTTTAGAGAGTGTTGTATTATTCATGTTTGTACATTTGCATGTAGTAGCAGTACTTTGGCCTAAATGTTTGGACAACAAATTCGATAAATGTAATTCCGCAAGTAGAGTTTAGAGAGTATTGTATTATTCATATTTGTACATTTGCATGTGGTAGCAGTACTTTGGCCTAAATGTTTGGACCACAAATTCGATAGATGTAATTCACAAGTAGAGTCTAGGGAGGTTAGTATGTATACAGACCCAGACCCTGGGGCGAAACTATGTATAGCTTAGAGGGTACCGAAATTCCCATCATTGAAAAAATACATTGTATATATATGGTCAAGTTCTGATTTTAGAGAAAATGGTCAAATGTCCCTCCAATCTATTATCGGATTCTCAACTACACACTTCAACTTATGTGTGTCCTATCATCCCCCCACCCACCCCACCCCACCCCTTAAACTGTTTATAACTGAAATTATTACACCCTTAAAAAGCAACAACCACATTTATATTGACAGGTGAAACTCACGCGTTTGACATAGGGGTGTGCATTTGATTTTTAGGTTTGATTTTATACTATTCGGTTTGAATTTTTCGATTTTTGATTTTGAAGAAGTGTAATCCAGTCCGAACCAAAATAAAATTTGGTTTGGTTTGGACTTTTCCAGTTCGGTTATATATATATTTTAAGAAATTCAATATATATATATATATATATATATATATATATATATATATATATATATATATATATATATATATATATATATTGAATTTCTTAAATATGCTTCTTAATATAAATTACAAGTAAATCATAAAACACAATACCTAAAAGTATATCAATTATAGATGTCCAAACATAAAAAATAAACTAAATCATAATGAAAATAAATAAAAAGGGACAAAAGTGGTTAACTCCAATTTAATGGGAAAATGCACAAGTAGTCCCCCAACCTATGCCCGAAATTCCAGAGATACACTTATACTATACTAAGTTCTTATTACCCCTAAACTTATTTAATAAATAATTTTCTACCGTTTTTCGGCCTACGTGGCACTATCAACTAGGTAGTTTGAAAAAATTGTCACCATGCGCTGGGCCCAGAAAATAGTGTCACGTAGATCGAAAAGGGGTAGACAATTATTTACAAAATAAGTCGAGAAGTAATAGGACCTTAGTATATAGTATGAGTGTGTCTCTGAGATTTCAGGCATAGATTGGGAGTACTTATGCATTTTCCCCCAATTTATTTCTATACGTATATATATATTCTTTTTCTGTCTCGCTCCGTTTTTCATCTTATAATTTTATGAACCCGCTTTATGAAAATCTTGACTCTGTCCGTAGACCTTACCTCTATGTATCTTCACAAGGTTGATTTTCGACAGATGTACATACATTAAATGCAATGTAAATATGACAAGCAGTTTTTGAAAAGACTCTTCTGGGACTCGTCATGGCGGGGCTCTAGCAAAACGCCTCAAGACTCAAGTGTGGACTTAGTTCTACAAGACTTACGCCCTAAGCGCCCAACTGTACACCCTAAGCACGCCCAACGCCCAACGATCGGGACTCGCTTAACAGATCTTACACAAATTATGTGTTAAAATCTTTAATTAACATTGTTGACCCTCATAATTCTTGAATAAATAAATGATACGTAACTTTTTAATCTATAAAGATAACAAGATTGAGAGTAACTCAAACAACAAATGTAGTATCACATATTTACTATTTGGTAACACTATGAAGGTAATTATATATTACGTAACATTTCTCTTTAAAATATGTAGCAAAATTTTACTTTTTCACTTATCATTGGTCTTGATGGTTGTCATATGTCTCAAAATTATCATATTTTATTGGGAAAAGGGTCAAAAATATCCTCCAACTTTGATTTCTTGTTTAAATTTACCCTCGCCGTTAAAATAAAGTTAATTTTACCCCTCGCCGTTAAAATAAAGTTAACTTTACCCCTCGCCGTTAAAATAAAGTTAATTTTACCCCTCCTGTTACTAATTTCACCAAATTTACCCCTCATTAGATGGATTGACCCAAATTGACCCGAATTTTAAAAATAAAACATATTCCTTATTTTAATCCATTAACCCGATTATTTAAAATAACCCGACCCCACTCTCCCAAATCTCCTATACCCATTTATCCATTCTCCCAAATCTCCATTAAATATGTCAAAGAGGTAAATTCGGGTCAATTTGGGTCAATCCGTCTAATGAGGGGTAAATTTGGTAAAATTAGTAACAGAAGGGGTAAAATTAATTTTATTTTAACGTCGAGGGGTAAAATTAACTTTATTTTAACGGCGAGGATAAATTTAAACAATAAATCAAAGTTGAGGGGTATTCTTTACCCTTTTCCCTATTTTATTTAACTATTTGAAAGTAATTTTATTTTTATTCATGAAAGAGTAATATTTATATATTGATACTTGTAAGTTTATTGATTATTTTCTTTTAGGATTGGAGGGGTAAATTGTATTGTATATATATATACATATATATATTTTAGAAATAATGATTCTTTTATTATTAGAAAGTTAAGATATAAGATTACTTATACTTGTATAGTTTGTTTTATTATTATTATTGCTGTAATGATATTTCTCAAATAGTAATTATAATACCAGTTTTCTTTATTATAGATTATCAATACTTATCTCAAATAAAAATCATAATATAATTTCTATATTTTATAGGGTTTTAATACAAAATTATTTGTAAAATCATTGAAAGGAATTTAATTTGTAATAAAACTATAAAATTGAATATACATGAGACTACACCCCGTGGATCCATAGGACTTACGCCCCATGTCTAATGGCTTACGTCTCGCCCCATACTGTATAAAACGTCTCGCCTCACACCCCGCCTTTTAAAACACTAGTGACAAGTAACAGATTTTGTCTTTTAGTGTTACTTTCATTCAATGATAACCAAACACGTTGTCTAAAGTCAGATACAAAATTATTAATTTGATAGAGAAAAATAAAGAAGAAAAGTTGAATAAGGTTAAAATCTATGGTGGACAAGAAGAGTAGAAATTCAATGGTAGTTTGTGTTACTGGTGGTTCAGGATACATAGCTTCATTTCTGGTGAAAAAACTTCTTCAAAATGGCTACAAAGTTCATGCTACCTTGAGGAACTTAGGTATTTAATTCTTGATTTTTAATTTTTTTTTCTATCATGTGAATTGTATCGATGGATGAAATTCGTCTATTTCAACTAGAGGTTTCGAGTTCAGATTTCGAAAGGAAAATTTTTCATAGAAATTAGAGTTCATTGGGAACTCTACTATCCTGATTTTGAAAAATAGTCATTGTTGTCCTAAAATTTCATATGAATATATTTTTTTTTAATTACAAAGGCTACAAATAGCCTTAGAGATGACAATGGGGCAGAGAGGATGTGGGGGCAGGGTGGTTTAAGGTTATGCGGATTGCGGGGCGGAGCTGGTTTAAGGTTGTGTGGAGCAGAGCGGGTTTAAGGTTGTGCGCAGTGGGATGGATGTGAGACGGATTGAAGCGGTTTTTTTTAAGACTAATGTGGTGCAGAACAGATTGTTGGTATATATGATTTTATGTGGGTTCAAATTTAACTTTTGCTTTTTACATGTCATAAGAGTGATACAATATAATTTATTATGATAATTTCTTACGTATTTCCCAATTCACCCCTAAAGAATAAATTTTTAGTCATTATCAATTAAATTAATACAACTTAATGGGAAAATGGATTTATTTTTATAAATTTTATTTTTAGTATCAGATTTAACTAAAAAAAGAAATTTTAAAAACATGATGCGAAACGGATTGAAAATAAAAAAAGTTGTTCTGCGGGGATAAAAAAAAATTGTGGGTTAAGCTCAACCGCTCCGCTCCATTGTCATCCCTAGATATCCTCTCTACCTCTCTGAGGTAGAGGTAATTCTGCGTACACTTTATCCTCTCCAGATTACATATATGGGATTGTTATAAAAGCTAGAAATACTTATTTATGAAAAATTTCCCAGAAATTTCTGGTTCTTGGTGTGATGGAGCTAATCTTTCCAGCCTTAACGGTTCGAGCTTTAAAAATGAAAAAATATGGTACAATGGTGTCCACTAGCCTCTTTTCGGCCATATCTTTGAAAAATAACCATTGTCTGAGTCTCGTCTCATGGAATTTGAAACTTCATGACAATAATTATTTTTCAATAATGACGAAATGAAAAATAATTAACTATTAGTGAGTTTTCCCCGGAAATTTCGGATACAAAGCACTTAGCCCTGTATTGAGTTTTACGCAGTGCAAATTTGAACTAGTCTCGCTACACCAAAATTGATCTTTAGTGTCAATTAATTAGCAATTGCCGCTAAATATATACTTTTAGTGGCAATTAATTAGCAATTGCCGCTAAATATATACTTTTAGTGGCAATTAACACTCTTTGCATATGTTCCTAAAGACTTTAGCGACATTGGAACTAATGGCATTTAACTAATGCCAGTAAAGGCTTTATCACTCTTTATTCATGTGTCTATTTGTTGCCACTAAAAGTTTTTTTTTTTTGTAGTGTCTTATCAGTAAATTCCGAATATCGGTTTGATAAAAAAAATTATCACTGAAGTAATACCTTATATGTATTAAATTTTTTGTGATAACATTGCAGAGGATAAATCAAAGGTAGACTTGTTGAAGAGCTTGCCTAATGCAGAAGAAAATTTGAAGTTATTTCAAGCTGATATGTATAGACCAGAAGAATTTGAGCAAGCAATCCAAGGTTGTGAATTTGTTTGCCATGTAGCCACTCCTTCTCTACATACTGAGGGATCTCAGGTACCTAGTTTCATTTTTCAAAATTATGATGGTGTTCGATCAGGTTAGCTTGTGTGCATCTCGACAATTATACCAACTTGCTTCCCAACTAGTATATGCATGTCTATTTTCATTTTAATATTGTTGTGGATCTACTATCTCTTACTAGCAACAAAATGGATAGTTTTTTTTTATATATAATGGTGATGTTCAAATCAACTTGCTCACCTATACTGTTCCACTGAGTACCTAGTCTCCTATTATGGTTTTGACCTATCACGTCGGTAGCTAGCGAGGGCGGATCTACGTATCATGGTAGGGGTACCTAGTTTCATTTTTCAAAATTATGATGGTGTTCGATCAGGTTAGCTTGTGTGCATCTCGACAATTATACCAACTTGCTTCCCAACTAGTATATGCATGCCTATTTTCATTTTAATATTGTTGTCGATCTACTATCTCTTACTAGCAACAAAATGGATAGTTTTTTTTATATATAATGGTGATGTTCAAATCAACTTGCTCACCTATACTGTTCCACTGAGTACCTAGTCTCCTATTATGGTTTTGACCTATCACGTCGGTTGCTAGCGGGGGCGGATCTACGTATCATGGTAGGGGTACCTAGTTTCATTTTTCAAAATAATGATGGTGTTCGATCAGGTCAGCTTGTGTGCATCTCGATATTTATACCAACTTCATTATTGCTTCCAACTAGTATATGCATGGCTATTTTCATTTTAACATTGTCGTGGATTTACTATCTCTTACTAGCAACAAAATGGATACCTTTTTTTTTATATAATGGTGATGTTCGAATCAACTTGCTCACCTATACTGTTCCACTGAGTACCTAGTCTCCTATTATGGTTTTGACCTATCACGTCGGTTGCTAGGCTACACTCTTTGTGCTCGTCAGGTTCAGAGCTATACTCATCAAAGGGTGATCAATTGAACACGTTTTGTTGAATATTTTTATTTTGTCTACGCACATCCAACGGTGTGACGTAGCGGTCAATGAAATGCGTGGAGCACCATGATGTCTCGATTTCAAATTCCATGGGAAAAAAGACACAAAGAGATTTCTTCCTATCCGCACAAGCCTTAGTGGACAGAGTTATCTGGTACCAAGGATTGGTGAATGGGCAGTTTTCCAACATGTCTGTTGGTGGGAGGTAGCAAATACTCAGTGAAATAGTCAAGGCACCACCGTCACAAATATTATGATACTTTATATATATAAGTCAAATATTACTACTTTTTATATGTAAATACTATGTTTATATATTTTGGTGGTATTGAATATTATAACAGTGCAAGAATCCAGTAGAAGCAGCAGTTGCATCAGTGAAGAATATTGCAATGGCTTGTATAAAGTCTGGTACTGTAAAGAGGCTTATATATACAGGCACTGTGCTTGCTGCTTCACCAATGAAAGATGATGGTAATGGATTCAAAGATTTGATGGATGAAACATGTTGGACTCCTCTCAATGTCCATTTTCCATTTAGCGATGATTTTGTTATGGTAAGATTTCTTTCTTATTAGTAATGATAGTGTCGAGATCAGTTTGCCTACCAACACAAGTATCATGTAACTCTGTCCACCCTAAAAAAGACGAGTCTTTCTTACCTAAACAAGAATTCTCGAATTCTATAAAGATTTACCAAAAACATAACATTTTCTTGTTTTGAATGGTACAGAGTTATGTGGAAGCAAAGACAGCATGTGACAGAGAAATGTTGAACTTTGGCAAAGAAGGATTTGAGGTTGTGAGTTTAGGTTTTGGTCTTGTTGGAGGAACAACAATCATGTCAAATATCTCAAGAAGCATGGCTAATATGTTGTCAGTGGTAACTGGTGATGAAAGTTATTACAATCAACTTAAGTTCATAGAAGAGGTTGATGGAAAAGTTCCAATCATACACATTGAAGATGTTTGTGAAGCTCACATTTTCTCAATGGAAAATAATGATTCTATGAATGGTAGATTCTTGTGTGCTAGTGACTTTGTTTCTTCTGCAGAAATGGCAATTTATTATCAACAAAACTATCCAGAGTTTCATATCAATCAAAAGTAAGTACCTTATCTTTAATCTTCACTCTTTGGTGTCTAGTATCTGGTTTGGAATCCGACTAATATAGATTCTATCACGCGTTGGTTTGGAGGTAAATCGCTCCCCACCAAACGTGACTTCATTTCTAAAGCTCGAATCTAAAACATATAGTTATGTATGAAATTAGGTCTTAGACGTAACTCACACTTCAAAAGTTAGCTCAAAGAAAGGAGGATTGTTCAAGCCTTGTACGGAGTCAACTCATGTCATTAACCACCAATGTGGCCTTTTGTCATTCTTTAACAGCTTACATCACGCCCAGTGCTTAGCATCTGGTACATGGGCAATTTTGATTTTGGAAGCCCCTTCGTGAGATGTGTCTTGCTTTGATACCATGTGAAATTAGGTTTTAGACGTAACTCACACCCCAAAATCTAACTCAAAGGGAGGAGGATTGCTCAAGTCTTAGTTCACCCATCTCATTAACCATCAATGTGAGTTTTTGTCATTCTTTAACATTAAGTATAATAGGGTACTTACCACCCATCACAATTGATATTGAATGTAGTTCTTGAATTTCTTTGTGCATACTTAGACATTTGAGGCTATGAATTAATAAACATTTGAGTTCAACTAATATTGACGACGTAAAGAATTTTTATACTATCAAATCATTTGATATCCATTTAAAGGATCATTTTGCTCATTATTTTTGGAATTTCATTTTATATATCTTCCCATTTATAAACAGGTTCTTGGATGATCCAAAGAGAGAAGTGAAATGGGGATCAAATAAGCTTATGGAGAAGGGTTTTGTGTACAAACATGACATGAAGAAGATATTGGATGATAATATTACAAGTGCAAGGGAACTTGGAGATCTCAAACTACCATCTGCTTAATATGGGAACTCTTAATATGAACAATTTAAGGAATAAATGAATATTTTAAAAATTGTGGTCTAGATATGTCAAATATTTGTGTTGTTATGGCATTTTTTGAAACTTGTGGTATATATTATATACTAGTTTCTAGGTACGTGCGTTGCACGTGTGTCCTGTGTTAATTTGTACAAAAAATTAAATGATATAGATGCTACTAAAACTTGCAAGTAGTATTAAGTAACTAAATTTTGAAAGAGCAGTATAATTGTTTATAGTTATATACAATCAATTAAATTGGTCTATATATGTGATATTTTTCTTATATAATTTTAATATATCTTCTACTTAGTACAACATATTCTCTCTTTTTTTAATATTTCCACAACAAATTGTAACCTCGTTTTTATAGACACATGCATATCAAGAAGTTGTTGTCGAATAAAAGTCGTATTTCATGTTGTACAAATACTGATCAACATATGTTTCTTTAAGGTGGATAATGTATTATTGTCAATGTCATGTCATGGGATACACTTTTAAAAATAGTGCTTATTTGCGATAGAGATAGTTAATAATTAGTAGCATTAGAAAATTTAAATGATATATAAAAATTCAATTGCTTGTACAACTTTCTTTGTTTAATTCAAGATTATGAGTTCCTTCATATGTAAATTTGACTGGAAAATATTAATTAACTTATTAAGATATAAATCATATTACAGAATATAACATAATAGAGCTATGCTCACAAATAAGAAACTTGATATAAATGATTGAAATATTTAAAATATCTTATTTAAAAATATTGGGTGTAGATTTTCAAAAAAACATCCATTCAAAGAAATAATAATTTTGTATGAATCTAAAGTCTATATCATTTATCCTACTAAAAAATGTCATACATATCACTATTTTTCTATAGATTACATTATATTTTTGTGAAACGAACATCATACTTATTACTTACATGATAATGTGAATGAGAAGTGAAGAACTCAAAATCGTAAGATAAAAACCTGAAACATGAGGAAAATAAATAAGAATTAATAATTAGCAAAAACAAATCAAGAAAAAGATATATGTTAAAGAAAAACAAATATAAAAAATATCTAGAACAAATACAGAGGACAAAAAATAAAGAAAAGATAATAGACTAAGATATATATAGATTTAATGAATTTAGCTATTCATATTCCTAACTAAAGAGATTCCATGCATCTGTTGTAACATTCAATTTAATCTAATTAAATATATATCTAGAAAACTGAAAAATATCTTGATGCTTAGAAAACTGATTTTGATGTTTAGAAAACTAAAAATGATTAATAGTCATGTTGGAGGAGGTGTAACTCGAGCACCCATTAAGCTCGTATCGAACTATGTATATTTATATCAAAATTAAGGTAATATCGTATAAAATAAAAGTCGAGCACCTAATAAACAAATGTATTAGTTGACATGGTTGTTGAAAATGAGTTTTAAAGGTCTTATATTGCTAAAAAATGCTCAAGTTCAATTCCCTATAATTACATTCTTTTTATTTTAAAATCAACTCTTTTCTTTTTTCCCCTTTCACGAATTGTCCTATTTCTAATTTATCTAAAACAAAATTCTTTTTTGAAGATTATTTTTCTTTTTTATATTTTTGGCTATCTTATATAAGTATAATTATTTTTCTTTTGACAAGTATTAAATTTATACATTTATATTTATGATCGATAGCTTAAAAAGTAACTTCGATCTTAAAATCTTAAATCGGTTACTTCTTATGTCTATTATGTAACTTAATCTCCAAAAAAATATAAACAGTCATGATCTTCCATTACTATTAACTTTTTCTTCTCATCAGTTTTTCAATTTAAAAGCAAAAGAGTCTTCTTTTCGTTGGTTTAACTTTTTGGTAACTACAATTGTATGTGTAAGTATATTGTTTCTCCTCCTTTTTTTCTTGAACCAATCCAAATATTTCGATTGTCTATTGCATTGAAAAAATAACACCTATGTTGACGAATTTTAACTCGCAGTAACGTTCTTTGGTTGATATAAGTTGAAAATAGTGAACACCATAGTTGTAAATTTCTGGATTCGCCACTGCTCATAGTGTGGAAGTATGAATAATATTAGCTCATGAATAATTGGGAGCTAATATATAGGATTCATGGGGAAAGGAACATGTATAGTTAAATGACTATACATGTTATACTGAAGACTACATACAAACACCCCTATATTCTACTCCTTCCGATCCGATTTATTTGGCAATATTTCCTTATTGGTCCGTTATGAAAATAATGACACATTTCTACGTTAGGAAACAATTCACTTTAAACTTCACATTTTATCGTTAATATGAGTTTAGATCGAGCACCTAATCTATTAAGAGTTGTCCTTTCAGACCCTATTCTCCGAATGGACAAAGAGCAAGAATTAAAGCACCCGCCTTTAGGAGGGAAGTTCAGGGGTTAGAGTGTGTCTGATTCATATGCAGTTTCTCTCCGAAAGGCTTTTATAGTCTCACAAATATTACGACATGTTTAAGACGGTTTCAAAAGTCTTATAGCCACACAAATTGTACTAAACTAATTGGAACAGAGGGAGTAGTAAATAGAGTACTAATACATCATTTGGAAAGTAAAGCTGATTGAAGCAGTAGAATCATATGGAAACATATTACTCGCGCTCGATGATCACATCGATCCAATGATGATTTGATTACAGTAGTTGTAGTAGTGTTCCTGAAGTTTCTTCTTGTCCTTCGATTTCTATTACTACCTATTGTTTTTTGCACCACCACTATCATCTTATTTTGTTGTTTTGCTACGCCTGTTACTTCTTTTTCTAGACTGCTTTGGACTATTTTTGTTTTGATTTGAGGATCTATCGAAAACAGTTTTTCTACCTCTAAGGTAGAGGTAAGGTTTGAGTACACTATACCCTCACCAGACCTGGTGTAATCCCACAAGTGGAGTCTGTGGAGGGTAAAATGTACGCATGTACGCAAACCTTACCCTATCTTTGTGGGGTTGAGAAGTTGTTTTCGATAAATCCTCGACTTGTTTTGGAAGCAATAAACCTAAAAAGGGAACTGGAAAATGAAAGATATTGCTATTTGTAAACATATTCTCAGAAATTAATCTATATCATCTCCATGTACATGTTCTGGAGAAAAAGAACTTGTGATCATATGATTGAAGCATGACTCATCATACCCTTAAGAGTTCGACCATTTTATCCTCTCGAATAAGAATGTCGTACACTTGTATTTTTACAGGAGCATTCACATATGAAGAGACAGAGATCAAGACATACTTTTGATTTGATGATACGAACTTCGTTTAGCTTTCCGTGATTTCTTGCAGCATTTCTACCACCTTCTTCATCTTTGGTCGTTTTGCTGGTGTCATGTCAGTGCATAGCAACGCAACCTTTAGTGCTGCTAACATTTCTTTTCTCCAAGAAAATGAAATGGTGCTGAGCTTTGCATCGAGTATCTGCTCCGGTGTTTCCCCCCTTGCAGGTGCACCATGTACCCACTTAACCAAATCTATTCCTTCACCAAAAGCTTCATCAACAGGTAGTCGAGTGGTAAGAATCTCGAGCAAAACAACCCCATAGCTGTAAACGTTTCCAGGAGCTGTTACTTGCATTGTATATGCATACTCTGGAGGAATATATCCGAATGAACCAGCAACAGCACTGATACTAGCAGTCCCTCTAGATGGATCGAGAAGCCTAGAGATTTCAACTTCACTAACCAAAGGCTTGAAATTAGAATCAAGAAGCACATTCCCAGAAGAAATGTCAAGATGGATGATAGCAACGTGATGAAGGAACGCCAATCCTTCTGCAACTCCGGTGGCAATGGCGAGTCTTGTTGGCCAGTCGGGCTTATTCAGGTTTCTGGCTAGAATTATGAAGATATTGAGTCAACGTTCCGTTGGCATAATATTCATGCAACAGAAGAACGACATCTTCATAGATTCCAAACCCGATAGGACGAGCAAGATTATCATGAACGAGCTTACTGAGCTTTTCAAGCTCTCTGATCATCTTACTCTGGTGATGAATTATAGTTTTGTCCATTGACTTTAGCTTCTTCACCGACAAAATCATCCCGGAAGGCATGTCTGCTTTATAGACAGTGCTGAAAGTACCAACAAAAATCTTATTCGAGTCTTTCATGACTGCCTTTACAACTGCATCAAAATCAATTGCTTGCTTTAGATTGTCAACAAAGACGTTTCCCGCTAGTATCACTGGTTTGCTAGAAATTTCATCAATGGTATTTCCAGCTGCTTCCTTGGCAGCTTTCTCTTGTTTCTCCCTCATCATGAACAGCAAAACAACCACTGTGACACATCCAAAAACTGCCAAACCAGAACCGATAACAGCCAAAACAATTCGGTAAGAGACCTTGTGACCGTAAACGCTGTGGTCATAACCATTTAAATCCCCACAACCACCACTCAAAGGATCACCACAGAGATCCTTGTTTCCAAGAAAACTTGAATTAGGACTTCTCTGAAATGGTGCAAAAGTAGGTATTGGACCAGTGAATTGGTTGCTCGAAAAATCAACTTCTATCAAACTCTGCATGCCCTTCAATGCCGGCGGAATATTCCCAGAGAGCTGATTATCAGATACATCTAAAGAAACCAACTTGTCAAGTTTTCCTAAATCCTGAGGCAATTTTCCGTGGAGACGATTATGACTCAAATTCAACGAAATCTGCAAGTTCTTCATATGACCAATCTCAGGAGGGATACTTCCAGTAAGTTCATTACTCCCCATTTCCAACTCAAGCAACTTCACACAGTTCCCTATCTCATGAGGTATCTCCCCTCGAATCGAGTTCTCCCCCAACAACAAATACTGCAATCTGGATGTATTGCAGATATCTGCCGGTATGGTACCATTGAACTTGTTGTTGCTCAAGTCAAGCTTATTGAGATTCTTGCACTTAAGAACTGAAGTTGGAATCTCTCCATACAGCTTATTACCAGAAACAATCAATTCTTGCAAACTGTTAAGCTGACCAAACTCAGGAGGAATAGTTCCATTAAACTCATTTGAAGCTAAATTAAGAAGAGTGAGATTCGAGCACTTCGCGAACTCGGTGACAATATCACCAGACAAACTATTACTATCTGCTTCAAAATAAGTAAGACTACTGATATTCCCAATCGATTTAGGGATACCTCCAATCAACTTGTTATTCCCAATTCTAATACTAGAAAGTCTTTTACAATTCCCAATCGAATCAGGAATCGTTCCAGTCAACTGATTCTGAGTTAGAACAAGAAATTCAAGATTCCCATTAGCACAAATGCTCTCAGGAATAGTACCTTCAAGCTGGTTTGAGTGAAGGTTCAACAAAGAAAGATCAGAGTACAATCCTAAGTTAACAGGAACAACACCACTAAACTCATTCTCATAAGCAGTAAAAACTTTAAGATTGGTCAAATTACCAATCCACATTGGGATAGAACCATTCAAGTTGTTAGTAAATATTTGAAAATCTTGCAAATTCTCTAACCCCTCAAGCTCATCAGGTATAGCTCCAGTGAGCCAGTTTTTTGAAAGGTTTAATGCCTTAAGGTTTCTGAGCTTACCTAATTCACTAGGAATTGAGTTTCCAAACTTGTTAAAAGACAAATCAAGATATTGAAGCTCAGATAATTTCTCAAATGCAAATGGAATAGAACCTTGGAAGTTATTATTAGAAAGGTCTAGCCACTTTAAACCTTTGAGCTCAGATATTAGAGTTACATTACCTTGTAATCTAAAACCAGCAAGATCAAGTCTTTCCACCATTGAACTGTTTGAGCTGCAAATAACTCCATGCCAAGAGCAGAAATCAGTTGTGTTCATCACACCCCATCCAGGTACTGATAGCTCTTTCCCAATTGCTTCCACTACTTCCTGATCATGAAAAACTAACTGGGAATTCCCAAGTTGGAATCTTGATAACAAACCAACTAGAAAAAACACAGTAAACAGAAAGCTCAAAAATGCCATTCTTGAGTTCTTTTTCTTTCAAGAAAACACCTTTTCTTCAATTTCTACCTCCTTTTCCCTCCAAAACAACCAGACAGAACAATCAAGAATCCATTAATGACATTAAGGGGGGGTGGGGGTGAAAAAAGGGGTTTACAGTGAAAAAGATTGAATCTTTGAAGTTGTTTACAAAGAAAACAACTTTTCTTCAACTTCTTCCTCCTTTTCCCATCAAGAATCCATCACATGAATTGGAGATTGTGGGGGTGGGGTGTAGAAGACAAAAAAGGGGGTTTAGAGTGAAAAAGATTGAGTCTTGAAATGCTTAAGAAATGTGAGGGAGTATTCCATTTGAGGAATCTTGAAAATGGTAAATAACCAAAAGGCTAAGAAGCCCTTAAATTTAGGAAATAGGAGTATAGACTATCTAAGAAGAAACCATATCAAGAAATGAAGAAAACCATTGTGTTTGTGTATAGAAGAAGAAAACAAAGAAATAAACAAAACACTAAAAAACAGAAAGGACACAGAAAACCTGGGACTAGGCTAGAAGATAGACTAGCTGAGCTGAAACAAAATAGTACCACTACAGTATTAAGGAATTAAAAAAAAAAAAAAAAAGAACAAGTGACTAATTGTTATTACTAGAACTTTTTAGATTAGATTAAGCTAGTAGAAGAAAAAAAAATTGGGTTTTCAATGGACAAACATAGAGAAGTTTGTGGGGGTAAGGGGAGGGGGAGGGGGGGGGTTACAATGTTGATTATGTAACTGATTTTCAGGGGCCAGGTGGGTTTTTTCTGTGTATTAAATGAGGGGAAAGTGTGTTTGGGTATTTTTGAAAGGGGATGGTTCAAATATATTTTATAGAGATTATCTATTTCATCTGTTAAAAGTTTAGCTTGTTTATGTTATTTAGTTAATAGATAATGATATGAATGAATTTTTTTTTAAATAAAAATGACATGAATGAGTCAAACTTTACGAATGGCATATATGAGTTTTTTTTTCAAAATTTGATGACATATATTGAGTTTTTTTCCCTTTTTGAAAAGAGGAGTTGTGAGTAGTACTACAACTACAAAGTGATCAACTCAAATAAGTAAATCTTCTCTAAACTATTCATATTTTAAGTTCTAATTTGACTAATTTGAATTAGTTATAGAGTTAAATTGCTTTTTAAAAAAATCTAACTTGAAAATTTTGAATTTCGGCTCAAATTTGAACAAGAATGAAAGGATCTTGAATTTGCAATGATGAACTCATTATGAAATTAAAGCACTCTCTATCAAGAAATTTTTATTCTAATCTGAAAGTTCTAGATCCACGGCTCGGTGTTCGAATTCAAACCTTTAATTAAGAATAAAAGGATTTGAAATTTACCGCAAATGGACTCATTATGCGGTTAAAGTGCTCCCTACACCCTATGAAGAGATTCTCTATTGCAGCTTGAATTCAAACCTCTAATAGAAATAAAAGATCTCAAATTTGCGACATGTAAACTCATTATGATGTTAAAATGCTCTCTATAAATTAGAAAGTCTCCAACTCTGGCTCAAAAGTTCTCAATATCGTCTTGGATTCAGTAAGATTTTGGATCCATGATGAACAAACTCATTATTAGGGCTAAACGGCCCCTATCAAGAGATTCTCCATTCACCTAAATTAAAACGTCTAAGTAAGAATGCAAGAATCTCAATTCCGCAATGAGTAGATTCATTATACATGAAATGGAACCGATTCCCACTAAAATAATTTTATTTTAACACAAAAGTTTTTAGTTACGACTCAAAGTTAACCCTCTAATTATTAAGAATCTAAATGATCTAAATCATCATATCACAAACACAACTCTCGATGGTAATTATTAGAAATAACAAAATTCAAGCAAGTGTCACTAGAAATGAACAATCATCAGTCAATGAAACTGTTTAGGTATACACCAACTGTTGGTCTGCTTTCTTAGATGGTTATACATTTTTTGTTTTTTTGTTTTTGCATTTAGGACAAGGACATTTGTTTCAATTAGGTACAAATGAAGAGGAATTTCGCAGTAATGGTAAAATTATTTTATGTAATTCATAAGTTACAAGTATGAGTCGTGAAAATAATTACTAAATTAAGATAGGATGATAGGTTGTCTACTTTATATCTCTTAGAGTGTGGTCCTTAATCCTCACACACCTACATGAATGTAAGGTATTGTCTACACCAGGCTACTATTACTTGTATACAGTAGCGAGCCCTGCAGGATTTTTGCTCAGGGATTCAAAGTATGAAGAAGAAGTACATGATGCAAGTGCGCGGCGAACGTAGTAGCCCCGTGGCATGCTCTTTGTACAAGAACCAAAGATTTTTCATTAATTCATAAAAGTAAAGACTAAACGATATCGAAGACAAAGATACATTCATAAAAATTTAGGTGGATCGACTGTATTACATGAGGTAATTCCTAAAACACGTTAAAGTTAAATGATGAAAAAGAGAGCGAGATGGGGGAAGAAAGATATTTACTTTATTATGCTAGATTTAACTTACTTTATCATATGGTATTAATCATTTCTTTCTATTATACTTTTATTTGTAATGTTTTATTTTATTCTTCACTTTTTACAAAATGTAACTTAGTATCCATTCAATCACATATTATTAGGATAATCATCAAGATTCTCTAAAAGTGTGTAAGAATAGAGTTACTAATATTATATTGCATATTCAGAAAATTAATAAATAGTATTGTCGATTGTTTTAGTTCATATAGTTCAATTTACTAGGTTAGTCATAAATTGTGAAAAAGATAAATAACGATAAATCAAATAAGTTCAGTTTCCATCTCTCTAAATAAAATTAAAAATATAAAAAGAAATTTCATGAATTCTATAAATAAGTATTTTAAAATGACGTTGACGATATTTAAATTTCTTTCATTCAATTCCTCTCATTTACCTTCTTTTTTTTTGAAATTTTTTTTTATATTTCATATCAATTTCAAGTTAAATATAGCTCATTATTTTTAAAAAGTGCTATTCAAATTAGTATATAAAAAAAAATTACGTTAAAACAATATGAATAATAGATTAAAAAAAAGAATTTTTCTAATAAATTTAAACAAAAACAAATTAAAAAGAAGAAATGGAAAAAAAAGGAAAAAAATAATGAAAAAAAATAATAAGATCTAAGCCTAAAAGTTCCATTTTCCAAAGCAGAGGGGAAATTTCTTGAACCTCTTTATCCATTGAGCCAAATTTGTCCTTTGTTTTCACTGTGTTCAATTTGTTATATATACGCCTAAAATTAGAATTTGAGGTTATATATATAGTGTAAATTTTTTACGCAAATCCCTAGGGTCTACCTAGGTTCATCCATACTTAAATTTACTATATAAACTCAACATAATTATTACTCTCTCCGTCCAGAATTGTTTGGCACGTATACTAAAAATATGTTCAAGATTAATTGTCAATTTAAATAATCAAGAAATAATTAGTCATTTTTTTTCAAATTTGCCCTTAATGATAGTGTAGTTCAATTGGAAAGTTAGGTTGACTTTTGATATTCTTAATAAGGTTATACTAATCAAATTACACATTGTATTAAATTTTCCTTGAGGGTGTGCATGACCTTAACATGACAAACAATTATGGACGGAGGGAGTATAATCATTGTACTACCTTTGTTTCTTATTGGTTGATCCTCTTGATAAAAATAATTGTTTCATATTAGTTATCCACCTTATTAAGTCAAGAAAGCATTAATTATCTATATTACCCTTGCAATTAAATCTTTTTAAAAGTGTTCGCATTTGTGTGTAAATTTCAAGAAGTTTTTTAAGGAATAAATTAATAAATTATTTTTGTGTGATTTATAGATCATGAGTTTGAGTCATGACCTATAAATATAAAAGTATTATTTTATCTTAAATTTTGTATCTAATCAAATATGTTCACGTAAAACGATACGAAAGGGTAAATTGAAGTACTCCCTCTGATCTTATTCCATTGTCATCATTTTAGGTTTCATGTTTCTTAAGAAACTAGGTAAGTTTATCATTGTACCTTATTTAATATTCTCTTGAAGTTAAGTTTTCAATAAATGAATGAATTGAATTATTTTGATTATTTACTTTGATCAATGAACATGAATAGCTATTTAATTGTTGAATATATATTTGCAAAATTAACAACTTTCGAAGTAAAATAGGAAGAATAATGTCATTTATGCATTGATTTTATAAAATAATAAATATTAAGGAATATTTATTTTCAATAAGGCTGACATGTAAATAGAAATAGAGAATAATAATACTGGTATATTATATTCAATATTTCCAACGTGTAGGGTGGGTTAGGTGCTTGTCTTGGTGGGGCAGAAACAGCACCCAGTGGCACTTTTTAGTTTTGTTTTAGAAAATAGTCATTTTCGAGTTTTAAATTTATAGATATTCCAAGTTTTATTTATAATTTTTAGAACGATTGAAGGTTTTTATTTTAATTACAGAGGTCGGAAAAGTAGAATTTG
>CM040621.1:8575971-8594657 GCA_022817965.1 Solanum lycopersicoides | reverse complement strand
AAGGTAATCTAAATTATCTTCTGTCTTATTAAAAAGTTATTTTTGTCCATTTTGTGTTTCTTCATGTTCATTTAATAAAAACAGTCTCAATAGAAGCTACAAATCAAGATTTAGAAGATTTTAGAATACAAATTAAAGAACTATTAGAATTGGGAGTAATAAGAAAATCTACTTCAAAACATAGATCAACAACATTTATGGTAAGAAATCATAGTGAAATAGTTAGAGGAAAAGCTAGAATGGTTATAAATTATAAACGACTAAATGAAATACTAGAACAGATGGATATAAATTACCAGACAAAACAGAGTTATAAATAGAATTCAAGGTAAAATAATTTTTAGTAAATTTGATTGTAAGTCAGGATACTGGCAGATAAAAATGCATCCAGATAGTATAGAATGGACAGCTTTTACATGTCTTGAAGGACATTTTGAATGGTTAGTTGTGCCATTTGGATTAAAAACAGCACCTCCAATTTTTCAAAGAAAAATGGATCAAATATTTGGAGAATATAAAAGATTTGTTTTAGTATATGTAGATGATATTTTAGTATTTAGTAAAGATATAAAAAAACACTTAGGACATTTACAAACAGTTTTTAGGTTATTTGTTAATAATGGAATAATAATTAGTAAAAAGAAAATAGAATTATGTAAGAATTATATAAATTTTTTAGGAATTACTTTAGGAGAAGGAAAAGTTAAATTACAACCCGATATAGCTAAAAAAGTTCTAGACATGCCATAAATTAAATAATCTAAAAGATTTACAAAAATTCTTAGGAATAATTAATTATGCAAGACCATTTATTAAGAATTTAGGAAAATTAGCAGGACCATTATATTCTAAGACAGGATCTAAAGGACAAAGAAATTTCAATATGGAAGATAAAATAATTAAAAAACAGAAAAAATGGACATTTTTTCAACTAGATCAAGAGATAAAAGACAAACTAAAGGATATGAGAAAATGCATAGTGGAAAGAATTTATTAATGTGTGTAGGATTTTTAGGAAAAATGACAGATAATAGTAATACTAGATTTAAATTGCAAATAAAAGATGTATAGAAGTAATGGGAAATAAAGGGATAAAATTAATAAAACCAGTTCTATGATATGCAAATATTTTTCTAGAATAATAATCTTTTTTCATATAATATATTGTCTTTCAGATCTCTGGCTCTGATACCAAATATAATGAGGGGGGCTATTTCAATTTTTAAATTTTTCAATTCGTTAAAATTTTATGTTGTACAATCCTACTTAGTACTCCTTCACTCTCTTGTTCTATTATGTAATTATCATTTTAGTTTCTAGTTTTCTTCCCTTTTATATATATATATATATATATATATATATATATATATATATATATATAATTATATATATATTTATTTATTTATTTATTTATTATTTTTATTTTTTTTATTTTTTTTATTTTTTTTATGGACTCTGTCCATTCATGAATCTATTATTACTGTTCATCTCTTTCTCTTAACTTTTGTTCTTAAAAACATTCTTCTTTAACCACACCCTGGATATGGTCATTCATAGTTCTTTCTCAAGAACATTCAATTTGATCTAACAATGTCCTAGGAATTTACAGGTTAATCCATCGATACTTTTAAGAGGCTAAGAGACTAATTATATACTAAGTAATATAGATTCATGATAAAATTAATAAATTCATAAACAAACAATTAACATATCATTTTTAATTTACAAAACACACATAATTTACATATATGAGAAGTTTACTAGAAACGTAAATATGAAAACTTACATTATTTAGAACAGAGTGAAGTTTCCCTTTCGGAAAACCCAAAAACTTCAAAGCTAACTTTACAAAGCTTAAAACAAACTTTAAACAAAGAACTTAATTTTTTTTTATTTTTTTTTTAGTAGTTTTTGAAGAGGAAGGTGCTTTTGGATTAAACTTTGTATTTGCTTGTTGTGGATTTTTTCGCTCTGCTCTTTTCATATGATAATGTCTTCTTATATACACATTTCTGGACTTCAAACTCCGGACTTCAAAATGAAAAAGAATCTTATCTTTCCACCGGGTGCGTTGGGCCCCATCGCACGTGAAATGATTCCTTCTTTTTTGAATTATTATCCGTCCTTTGTCTAATACTTTTTTTTTTCTTTATGCATTATCACTTAATGTCTGTCATACTCAAAAGTCTAATACTTCTCCTTTATACATTATTATTTAGTGTCTGTCTATTTAAAATTAAAGTAAAGACGCGTCCCAACAGTTTTTCCACACATGTGTGGTAGTGAGTAAAGTGGGACTCACATTATTTGACAAAAGAGGCATTCCTCTTTAGAAACAAAACAACTACTCCCTCCGTTTCACAAAGAATGACCTAATTTGACTTGGCACGGAGTTTAAGAGTATAAAGAAGACTTTTGAATCTTGTGGTCCTAAATTAAAGTTAGGTTAAATGTACAAAATTGCCCTTTGATCTTGTGGACTTAAATATGCCACGTGGAAAGTTACTACCAAAAAAAGAAAGAGGTCATTCTTTTTGAAACATACTAAAAAGGAAAGGAGGTCATTCTTTTTGAAACGGAGGGAGTATATTATTACACATATATTTTTTTTTTTATGTTTCTAAATTACGTAATGCAATTGAGTCAAAACTCATATCAGAATTATCATTATTTGGGTCTTGAGCAAATTGCATTGTGTCTGAAAAATCATCTGAATTGTTTGGACTTGAATCTGGATCTTGTCTTAGACTTTGTATTGGGCTTGGGTTTATGTGTTTTATCTTTTTCTTGTTGTTGTTTAAGTAATTTTTCTACAGTTTGGGTTATAAAAGATTCTATGTCTTTATTTTTTTGGGATTTTTTGGTTTTTTGTCTAAGAGTCTGGATAAATGAAAGAGGTAAACGTCTTCTAGAAGATGAACCTTCATCTTTTTCACTTTTTGACAAAGTGACAGCCATTAACGGGTTTGATAAGTCTTTACCGGCTACCGTTTGAACCGGACTAGCTGTATCTTTATTCGATACAGTGATTTATTTACATTCAGAGGGGAATGTACACCCATCAGTATTAAAATCAAGACCACACACACACACACACACACATATATATATATATATATAATATATATATATATATATATATATATATATATATATATATATATATATATATATATATATTATAATTAGGTAAAGAGAAAATGATAAAAATACCTCAACGCTGACATAAATATACTCCTTCTTTGTTGGATTGTCCAATAGTTGGTGGATGTCCAATTTCACGTAACTTTTTCATGAGATGAACATCACATGGTATGTTACGTTATCTGACCGTTCCTAAAGTCCTAATCCATTTTATCCCCTCCAATCCACTTCTTGTTCTATTACTAACATCTCTTTCATCATTAATGAGATATCACAAATATTAAAATCAGAATTCATAAGTAATTATGAAATAAAAATGCTATTATCCCAATTAATAAAGTTATTAGTTAAAGTTAACTATCAATGTGGGGGTTAGGGGAAGAGGGGGGGGGGACAAGAAATTAACATTGATATGAAAACTCAATTAATTACCTAGATGCTACTACCAAAGACATGACTCACTCTCATTTCTTCCCATTTATAGCATGTGTAGTAGTCATGGTGTAGAGTGGCTACTTTTGCTTCTCTTATAATTATATATTTTTAATAATAATGATGATGTTTGTGTTACTTAATACATATTTTTATCAAGCTTAGATAAATAGAAAGACGTTACTGAATATATTATTTACTTTTCATTGGATTTGATCCTTAGCATTCCTATTTACCTATTATATTAACTGCTAGATCGCATCCTTATAATACTACAAAGAAAACATGCATTAGTGACAAACAATTACTCCTATCACTAAACAATAAAAAATTGTTACAACTTTATTTAACAATGGATTAGTGAGAATACATTATTATAAAAAATTCATACTATCCCTTTCCTTTTTAGTGATAAATTGCTCTTTTTACTTTTTTTCCTTCAAGAAAATCACTTATTTTGAATAATATAGATTCATATCGTCGATCTCAATTTTACACATATTTATCTTATTGTTAATCCTAACTTATTCAGAATTGAAATATAATAATTGTTGTTATTCGTTAAAAATCTAATTCATACTTTTGTTATATTTTACTTATTTCATTAACGACTAGATCAGACTGATCTTAAACATGATCTCTTCCCTGTTTTTCTTCAAGAGTATACCTAATACCAAACTTCCCCTCCACCCCTAGCCCCCACACAACAAAAAGACATAAATATTCAAAAAAATATTACTCATAAAAATGGGATTTGACTATGGGATCAAATATTAATTGAGATTGAACTCTCTTTATTAGACACACATCATGACCCTTATATCATGCATTGTCTTACTATATTGCAAAAACTAGGGTCCCCACCCCCCTAAAAAATAAAACAAAAAAGGTGAAGGGAGAAAAATAATCAAACTTTTTTTCTCTATGTTTTATTTGGTTTTCTACTCTTTTCTTCAATCAATTTTTTGTTTTTGTCAATTTTTTTATCATTGTGATAGAATGACATAGTTGAAAATTTCCCACTTTTTCTAAGTGCATTTAGAATTTGTAAAGTGTAGTTTTACTTCTTAATAAAGAGAATAATAAGTCAATACTAATAAAAATATTTAATATAGTGTCACACAATGGAGTCTGGGCTAATGGGTAATGAAATTAGGGTTGATGGACTTTCATATTAGTTGGGTCGGATTTTACTAATTGGGTCGGATATAATAATAAATAAAAAATATTTTTTTAATTTAATTTAATTATAATAAAAGTATATACACATGGTGTCATGAAGGCGCCACGTGGACTAATAAAAATGGTGACATTATAAGTTAACTACTCCCTCCGTCCGAAATTGTTTGTCATGTTGCGCTTATCGAAAGTTAATTTGACTAATTTTCAAAGGTAAATTAGATCACATTAATTTGATATTTTAACAAAAAAATTAGATATTCTAAAACTATATGAAAAGTACTATAAATTACAATTTCTTACATATTAATATGATGAAAAAATATATATTAAAATGTTAGTCAAAGTTTTTATAGTTTGACTCTAAAAATAGAAACCATGACAAACAATACCGGACGGAGGTAGTATATAAGGGCAAATATGTATCCAAAGTTGGATGGTAAGGGCAAAGATGTCAAAAAGTATGACGAAGGATAAATATGACAATTTTCAAAGAGTAAAAGGGCAAATATGACCCTTTTTATCATATTGGTAGGAGAAGAATCGCAACTTATAGTAATTTTCATACAACATTTGAATATTTAAATTTTTAATTTTGAAATATTGAGTTATCATATTGATCATATTAATTCTCGAAAAAGTATAGTATAAATTAAAACAAAGAAAATAGTACATAAGTACATGAAGAGCATACTTGAAATTTTGGGCTAAAGGCCCGTTTAAGCACAATATAGATATGAGCCCAAATCAATAGTTTGGGCCAATAAGTAATTATCTGTTAGAAATACTGCAATCTTTAGGCCCATCAACAATAAGCTGTAAACCCATTTTTTAAGATTTCGAATCTCACATTTTAAGATTTAGATGATTTGATAGCGTAAAAAGATATGTTATACTGAAGGTGTGCAAAACGTAAACTCATAGAGAAAATTTAATAGAACAAAAGATATCCTCCTCGTCCTCCGCGTTTCCTCCTCCTTATTTACACAGAAGAAACGACAAAAGAACAAAATACAATCAATTTAAACTTTTAGATAAGATGATCACAATTTACGTTATTCAAAATTAAACAGTAGATACAGAAACATTAAAAAAGTAAAATAAAATAAAATAAAATAAAATATTATTTTGCTAGTCTTTTCATTTTTTCATTTGTACATAACGTTGCACCACTACACCAAGCTCATCAAAACCCTTAAAATCATAAACATTATTGTCATTGCCACTGACATTCTTCACCTCGTCAATAATGTCGCTCGTAGCTTGAATAATATTGTCATTGTCATTGACATTTTTAACCTCATCAATATTATCGCTCGTAGCTTGAATAATATTATTTCTGGCACCAACATTTTCTACATATTTTTGTACCACCACACCAAGCTCATCAAAACCCTTATAATGATAAACATTATTATCAACACGATTACTTGATGATGAAATTAAATTTGGAGTAGTAATTTCTTGAACAAATTGATGATCATTATAAAACCCCAAATTGTTGTTGATACCTACAAAATTTTGTCCATGCTCCAAATTTTCTTCATGAATCCTCATGTTGTTATTTTCAGGAATCGAATCGTCATGATAAATTATATTTTCATAGCCATTGAAATACTTAACTTCGTCAATATTATAGCTCGTAGCTTGAATAATATTATTATTGTCACCGACTTTATCAGTATTGTAGGTTATAGCTTGAATAATATTATTAAAAATATCGTCATTGATATTTGTAACGTCATTAATATTATCATCGTTGCGATGATCTATATCCTCATCGTTTCGATGATCTATATCCTCATCGTTGCGATGATCTATATCCTCATCGTTATTATTGGTCCTTTTGTTGATATAGATCTCACACAATACACTTTTATCCAACTACACACATTTAAGTGGTTAAATAAAAAAAAAAAGTAAATTAATTTTTCCATTAGAAAAAACATTGAGGAATGTTATAAGAAAAAAAGCTACAATAAGAAGCTTCAATAATAACAACATAATTGATATATTTTATAATTTAAATCAGAATATATAACAACATATTTGATCGGTATAATAATTTCAAAACTAAATAAGAACATATATACTATTGCTATAAATACAACATATTTAATGTAATATTACTGCCAAATAAGAGCATATATACACTACAACAATAACATATTTGATCAGTATAATTTCACAACTAAATAAGAACATATATACTATTATTACTAGTACTACTTGACAATAACAATATATTCAATGCAATTTCACAATCAAATAAGAACATGCATACACTACAATAACATGTTCAGTGTAATTTCACAACTAAATAAGAACATATATACTACTATTACTAGTACTACTTGACAATAACAATATATTCAATGCAATTTCACAATCAAATAAGAACATGCATACACTACAATAGCATGTTCAGTGTAATTTCACAATCAAATACGAACATGCATACACTACAATAACATGTTCAGTGTAATTTCACAACTAAATAAGAACATATATACTACTATTACTAGTACTACTTGACAATAACAATATATTCAATGCAATTTCACAATCAAATAAGAACACATACACTACAATAACATGTTCAGTGTAATTTCACAATCTAATAAGAACATGCATACACTACAATAACATGTTCAGTGTAATTTCACAACTAAATAAAAACATATCTATACTACTATAACAACAATATATTTAATGTAATTTTAAAACTAATTAAACAAGAATATATATACTACTACTATGCTATAATGACGATGACGACAACAATAATGTAATTTCAAAACTACATAAGAGCATATATAAACTACTTCTATATTATAACAATAACGACAACATATTCCTTATAATTTCAAAATTAAATAACAATATATCTATATATAAAAAAATTATGAAAAATTACTAACCTCATGTGAAGAACCTTTTTTATCAATACGAAATTCATGCATTTTCCACTTAGATCTAATTCCTTTTTCTACTTGGTAATCAAGTGTCTTTTTGTACCCAATAATTTGACCATCTTTCATTATTTCTACATCATTACCAGTAGCTTTCCAAAAGCCTTTGCTGCCTCCTACTTGTCTATTTGGTCTACCTCCTTTTTTGTACTTTCTTTCTCTTCTTGTGAAGAAGTACCAATTGTCCCCTCTTTTGTGTTTATTTTCCGTCGCTGATCAAGACATAATTAAGTAAATAAAAGTATTAGATATCGTCCAATCATATTTTATATGAGACAGTATATATTACACATATAATTTAACGAGGTATTAGACTAGACTAAACACAAATTGCATGTACATGAACCTCGTACGAAAAGAATATGAAAAAAAACTATTTACGTAATTGTAAATGCTTATTTATAAAGAGGAACATAAATATATATGATTTATTGATTTTAGTGTCTTAGCTTTTAGACGAGATACTATTTACAAATAATGACAATAATATATTCAATGTAATTTCGCAAGTGGAATATCAAGAATAATGTAGTGTGTATGCAGATCTTTTCCTACCTTGTGATTGTGAAGGTAGAAATCAATCAGACTATTTACAATAAACCCTTAACCGCAAGTAAAAGACAAGATAATATTGATATCAAAATATAATTAACTAAATTAAGTATCAGATCGAACAAAGGTCCTATCATTAAGTTTCACATATATTACTTGAATTTTTTATTGATAAAGATATAGAGTTTTGTTCGACCACATGCAACTAGATATAGAACTCCAATAACTCCAAATAATAGATTTAGGGTTTCGACACAATAATTTTCTTCGACGTAAAAATACATTAACTTATGTGTATAATCATAGTAATATTTTTTCAGATAAAAAACTAATTGCTCACATAATATGCTTATATCAAATCATATCGACTTATCATATAATTAAATATTAGCTTTTTTTCCTAAAAATAATTCGTGAGCTTCTCACCTTTGCATGCATGATGCCTTTCTTTGTAATAACCAAAATAAATAAAATAAAATAAAATAAAAGAGAAAAAATCTTCTTACGTAATGTTAATATAGATATAGTTAAACAAAAAAAAACAGAGAAAAAAAATTGTTCTAATTACATACATATAATTAAACAAAAGAAAATAGAGAAAAGATCTTCTTAACGTCAATATACTTAAAATTAAGCAAAAAATAAAATTGAACTAAATCTGTGATTATGATGGAATGAATAGGATCCTCCAACACACAAATACAAGCATTGATCATCAGATGAGAAATTATTTTTTTATAAAAAAAATCGAATGAAAAAAGAGAGATATAAGACAATTAAACAGGGGCAGACCCATACTATATCGTGGGGGTGCACGTGCACCCGATAATTTCCGAAAAAAATATGTATATACATATATCTATTTTGAAAAAATGGTAGAAATTAAGATATAGTTAACAGTGCAACCATAAAAAATATAGAAGTGCTCTTGTGCAATTGGTAAAAATTAGAGATACCATCCTCTAGACCGGTCAAATCCCACTTAAGTCTATTTTTATTTTAAGTGTAGCTTAGACCTTATATTTAAGCTATGTTTATATTGGTGCACCCAAAATCTTCAAATTTGAGTTCGCCTCTGCAATTAAAGGACTTACTACCAAAGGTGATATACATTAGGATAAGACAGATAAAATCTCTTTATTCTTAATCAAATTACTTAATTCAAGTTTTGAATATAAAAAATTTTTTTCTAGTAAAGAATTATATATACGAAATAATAAAAAGTTAAAAAAAAAAAAAACTTACTGCAATATTCTTGTGGATGATAACTATTGATACATATTTCTTGAAAATCATTAATTTTTGGTAATTTTTCACCATTGATTTTCTTCATCAAATAATGCTCAATAAGCTCATCATCTGTTGGTAAAAATCTATAACCTAATGGAATTAAATTTAACTCCTCCATATATCTGGAAAAAAAAATGAAAAAAAATCCTTATAATGATCTTAAGACACGTACTACTACTAATTCTAGAATTATAATAAGGAAGAAGGATAAAGAACGTATTAATTATAATATTTATATGTATTTTTCTTGTGTGATCTATATGTTACACGTTTGATATGAGCTATGAAGATAATCTATAATACTCGTATTAAGGTAAACAATTGTGTATATAATTACATACCTTGAAGTGTGACGATTTATTCAGATTATGCTAACGCAGAATGCTTTATCCAAGAGGTTACCCTCAGGTTCAGAATTTTTTGTATAATTTCTAATTTATGATTATTATTTTTTACGTTTGTTGTCATGTATATAAGAAATAATAAAGATATACCTTTTATTTATCCAAATAGGATTAGGCTATTAATTTGTACAACGGCAAAACTAGCTAGTAGATTAAAAAAATAGGATTATCCAGCTGGATTGTACTAATATTCTAAAGAGGTTAATCTTTATTTAGTTTGGTTTTATACACTATACCAAAAATTATTTTATACATAAAAATATTTATTTTGAGATAATTTATAAGTATTTCTTATATTTTTTTATAATTTTTATTTTTTAACATATTATTTTAAGTTTGACTTAAATTCTGAATAGTCCAATAAATATTATTATCTTATAAATATTATTAACTCTAACAAAGTTCAAATCAAAATCAAAATATATCAAATCTTACTATAGCTAACAAAAAAAGAAACTGAATACTAAGAATGACAATCATGTTGAATATTTATACTTTAGTTATGTATTTATTTAGATAATTAAAATACATAATCTAATTTTAGTTTCTTTAATGTTTAGTTAGATTATTAGTACTCATTAGACTTATTTTGGCATGATTACGCTAGTGTTAGACTCCAAGTTCTCAAATATTTGGGTAAAATTTTTGGTGAAATGATACCATGTGTTTGACCCCAAGTTTTCCCAAGAATATTGGACTATTTTAAAAAATATAATATATACCCATAAGTTCTAAAAATTATTAAAATACACATAAATTTATATCATCATTTTATAATTAATATGTTTCGTAAAGAAATAACTCTATAGTATACATTGATAACAATCAACAATAACAAAATAACAACATACGCAAGACAATACATTAATGTCATACTCAAACAGTCAAACTTGTCATTGATTCAATTATAACGATAACTTTTTTTGATAACAACGGTAAAAGATTACCATAATTATCAAAATCAATACACATAAAGAGCACCTATAATGTCATACTCAAACAGTCAAACTTATTAAACACAAATTGTTCTTTTTTCTTAACATTGTCACTCAAATTAGAACTCAATTTTTTTGGAGGAGGCAATAACAAAAGTTGAAATTAATAATTGATGAGTATTTTTTTTTTATAAAATATAAAATTAGGGGTAATTTTTGAATTTTTTTGAAAATTCTCAAATATTAGAACTTGCCCAAATACTATATTTTTCTAATACTTGAGATACTTGACAAATATATTTGTCAAGTTATATGACCAAACATCACTTCCCAAGTTTTTCCAAAGTATTCTTGGAGCCAAACGGGTCCTAAGTATTTTAAAATTATGAATCATTTTCATTTTGACTTAGTTGTTTGTAATATTTGCTTATTGTGATTTCAATATTATTTTCGTTGAATATAATTAGTATACCACCCACATCACGTTTGGTGTTATTTTCTTAAGAAACACCTTAGGTAATTATATTTTGATAAAACTAAATAAATATTTGAAATAGAAATTAATTATATGTTTGTATGAATATTATACGGAAAAATCTAAAAAAAAACTAGAGAATTCGAAAAATCTGAAAAAATCCGAGGTTCAAGAACCCAAATTTTATTAATTACAAGTATCCAATCACTAAGTCATTTACAAGTATGAAATGCGGCCCTAAATTACTACCCCAAGATTTAGTGTCATAAGTACAAGAGTTTCTACAATAGGATACAAGTCCAAACTAATATGAAAATCTAAACATAAGAATATCCTATTAGAATATCAAAATAACCTAATAAAGAGAGGTAGATTGAAGGTGTGGGCAGCAAAATATCCCAAGTAGCGCACCACAACTCCAAGACAATCCAAACTCATATTCAAAGCTCCAAGAACGTGCTCGAAATTGAAATCCAATCTGCACCACAAAATAGTGCAGCAAGTGTAGTATGAGTACAAAACCATGTGTACCCAATCTCATTGACCGACAACGAAGAAGTAGTGACGGGAGTTTATATAAGAACAATCAATTTTTCAATTATACAAGTCTATATTACACTTACTGATCAAGTTTCATCAAATAGAGGTAATCAAATATCAAGTAACTTCCAACCACAAAATAAAACACATAATCATCAAGAATGAAGGATGTCATGAAATGCAATGCAATATGACACCATGAAATATGCCTCAGAATACCCAGTACTCTCTCAACCGTATATATATGATGCTCCTCGGAAAAACATCGAGATTTCATGACCCATGGGGACTCGCGAGGTCTATATACTGACATGGACGATCTCCACATGTGTGTGCGGACGATCTCAATGCACTATCATAAATCAAACAATTTTCGCACGGACGATTTTCATGTGCCCAAATAATAATCTTAACATCTCACCATCCCCAGCATGGACGATCTCCACGTGCCCAACTTATAATCAATCTCATGTCAATGCATGTGCACAGTATTATTTCAATAAAGGGATGATGATGCATCTCAATCAGTAAAATATCAACATAATACATAACCACCTCAATTATCACAACTATACGGATGCAATAAAGAAAACACAATCACACAGAGAATTCAAGTCAATAATACATCAGCTAATGCCCATATGCTTTGGCATTCTCAAATTACAATTCACATTCTATAGTAATAACTTTTCCTTTATAATATCGGTACTCGTACGAATGCCCGTCACACCATTGATACGAGACCCCCATCTTTCGCCCTTACCAATGGTCTAATTCATTTTTTTAATCTTTTAATTAGAAAACATCCTTCCAAGAAGTCTGAAAGTCTTAACATACCTTAGATGCCGAACTCGTGTCACGAATCCTCAAGATAGTTACTTCCCTTTTCACAAAACTTCGAAGCATTCCCAATCTACCAATTATGCAATATTCGTAAGTAAGCGAGTTCATAGACACTCAAATTATTATATATATATATATGTCTAACCCAGACCCTAAAACTCACTCATTTTCCCAATAAAACTCCTACTCTTGATATAAATTTTATATGTCAAGGATCCTATTTGCTAAATTTCAAGTCAAGAATTGAATTTCAATCTCTTCATTTATCTTAAAATTTAATATTAAATATATAATATACACCTAATAATTAATTACCTATCTTAATATATTAAAGTGAATTTACAATATGACAAAAAGTTAAAAATAATTGAAATAAATCACTGGTTACAAAATCATAATTTGGCCAGCCATTAATGCCCTCACATGCCTCCAAAACTTTTCCCAGAACCTCATTAATTACCACCCTTGAAATTTCTAATATTAACTAGGAACTATAGGTTCCAAATCACGAACAAATTTTTATCCTATTGACTATATTCCAATTTCCCAACATATTTAACCCTTTCAAAAATATTGAATCATTGTTCCCTGCTACTATATTCCAACCAATTTTCCAATCAACTCAATATAACAAAAATTTATAATCCATTGAAATAATACTAATACGGTGAGCGTATATATCATTATGATCCATATAAAAATCAAGAAAAATTCCAATCGCTCTTACCTACGAATTCTCGTTTGGCCCTCACGTTTGTATTCACGCCGTCACAAGTAGTTTCTAACCCTTATTATTTCCTTCTTCTTCTTTTTTTTAATGATGATTAACTATTAAAAGTGGCTATTCCCACTAATTTAAGTTAATTATATATATGGGTTAAGTATAAAAGGTATTAAATGAAGGGCAACTTTCACATATAGCAAATATAAAATTCATATTTGTATGCTATAGCAAAGTTTGCATAATTGCACTTCATAGCAAACATATAAATGTATAATTCGCTATACATATACAATTGAAGCGAATTGTATAAAACGAATTGTATAAAACGAGAAAGAAAAAGAGACTTGGACAGAGAATTGTATAAAACGAAGTGTATAAAATGAATTGTATAATTATAAGTGTATAGAACGAATTTAAATTTGTATAAAATGAGACTTGGGCATGGAATATACAATTGAATCGAATTATATAAAACGAGAAAGAGAGAAATTATATATAATTTGAATTTGTATAAAACGAGAAAGAGAGAAAGGCAAAAGAAACTGGGGAGGGGAGTATTTTTATTGTATAATTATAAGTGTATAGGACGAAAATATATGTATTTGCATGTGTATATACAATTTTCTCTCGCTTTATACAAACAGAAACGCAATTTATACATTTCGTTTCTATTTGTATAAGCGAGAGAGGCGAGGCTGACGAGCGAGATCTGGGAGAGGGGAAAGAGGGGAACAAAAATATATGTATTTATATAATTTCCTCTCGCTTTATACAAATAGAAACAGATTTTATACACTTGTGTTTGTATAAAAGTGAGAGGAAGCGAGCGAGAGATGGAGCGAGAGAGGAGAGTGGCGAGCGAGAGCTTGAGGGAGAGAGGTGTCTGTCAAACAGTTTGCTATGGGACACAATTAAATCAAAGGGTGGTTATAGCAATTAATTTGATTTATTAGTTTGCCATATATACAATTTCCCCTTAAATAAATTATGGATATGACCCAATAACTATTTATCATATTAATTATTTAATAAAATTTCCATCAATTAGATACTCTTAGTCACTGAATATTTCAAAGTTCCCATTTAAATTACGTAAAGAGTCGAAATAGTTTTAATTCTCAAAACGATCTATATAGCGGGTCGTTACACTCTCAGCCACGAGTGCACGTGTTTGAGAGTAGCCGTGGAACCTTGGGGGCGATCAATTATAACGATTTGCACCGGAGTCGAGCCGTAATCGCTTTCAAGATAGTGACTTGCCACGACACAGTGTTTGTGATAAGTTATTTATTATTTTATAATTCCAATCTAATATCAGTATTGTAGTATTTTCGCAACACCTATGACCTCCAATCCCATAACAATGCCAAACAAACTCTTATATTCAAATACTTATAAATGAATTTTCTTAATATATATATAGATTTGAGAAGAAAAAAAAACTATAAATTCACGTGAAGCCATAAATTATATATATTATACATCCGCTTTGTGTGCTGCTTCTTTTCCTATAACTATAATTTTGTAGTAAATATTTCTTAATGATAAAAATACGAAACGTACCGTATAACAAAAGATTAGTAAATATTTCTTAATGATAAAAATACGAAACGTACCGTATAACGAAAGATAAAATTAATCAATTTGATATGATAAGCAAAAGTACAATTCCAATGTCCAATTCACATGCAAATCATATAAATGAACCATAGCTTAAAGGGACACCAACTTATATTATTATAGTAATTATAAAATTCAAATGGTATTTAATTTTTTTTTTAAAAAACATGTTCCATCAATTAATGAAACATTAATGATTAGTGAAAAAGTCCGTTTGTACTTGTCTGTACACATTCATTGGATTAAAGTCAAATGCTCAAATTAAATCTCATGTAAGATACTTTATTGAACTCAAATTGTTTGTAGTGTATATATATGTATATATTTGTTTAAAAAAAATACTAAACTAAGAGATTTTTGTTGATAATTTTACTAATAAAGACAAATTTAGAATAAAAATTAATTAATTTTATCTTAAATTTTGATAAGTAATTTGAGATAACTATTTATAAAAAATGTGACAAATAACAAGAGGTGGAATACAAGAATAAACAAGAGGGAAGCTTCAATGAAATCTACAAAATTTCAACTAATTGATATAAGAGCAAATTAAGGAAATCAATGAAGACTTTTAGGTAAGCCACGTTCTTGATATTTGACTTGTTTTTTAAGAATATAAAGTGTTATTTAATCATCTAATATTTGAAAATTATTTATCAAGATTATTTTAAATTTTATCGAGTTTAATAGACGATCAAGGTGGTAAAACACACCTTATCAAGAGTGTGTTTCTTATTTTCACTTTATCGTAATAAAAATTCGAGTAATGAATCATAATGTATATTATAGATCAATTTTACTTGATAGTGTAAAATATTAGTACATCGTTGGTGTATATGAATACTCGATATCTATGATGCTGAGATGTGAGATACATGTAAACTGATCCAGAAATAAAAAATTACATTCTTTTGTTTTTTCAATTAAATAAAGAGAAAAATAATGAGACAACCTAACATATATCACGGCTAATTTAGTGGCACAATGTAATGTCAATACATCTTTTATTTTTTAAAACATCTTATATTTAATTATTTTTATATGTTTTTATAAAAAAAAATCACAACTCTTTAAATAGGACCATATTCTTGATTTTTTTCTCTTCAATCTAATTCTTTTTTTCACTAAGTTTTTGAACAAAAATGGCTTCCTTCTTTTCACTTTCTTTTATATTAATTTTCTCTTTATACAATAGCTTGGCTTATGCTAATACTGTTCCATACCTTGATGGTAAGTTCTACCTTTATATGAATTTTCTTATTTACTTTTTTCCAATGTTACATCGGACTCTTCAAAAATATTAATATATCTGGACGAATCCTCTTAAAATGCATCATGTTTTGAGGTTCGATACACATTCAATGAGTTTTTAAATAGTTCGAGCAACATTTCAACTATCATAAATATTAGTAGTGCTTAGAAAAGTTTTTAAAAAAAATGTATAGTGAGGATGTTATTAGTATTTAGAGTCCTTTTGGTACTGTAGATCAAGGGGTAGCGCTGAAAATTGTTGGTCCGAAAATTATATTGTGTATATAGGTTAATATAATTTTATATACATATATACATTGAATTTTGAATATCCTTAACGAAATTTCTGATTTCGTCATTGCTCTGATAGCTTTGCTTGGACTTTCCAAAAATGTTGTTGCACTAATATTTGTTCCTACTAAAAATGTATTACTTTTAAAGAATCTAACAAGTATAGAATCTAATAAGTATCCGATGATATTTTTTAAGAGTTCGAGCAACATAAGTCTACAAGAGTAACAAGTTGACCAAGTTGAGGTTGTAGCCAACTAATTGTACACCTCAGCCCCATAATTTTACATTTGTGTAATTTTGCATTGTATGCATGGATTTGATTGAGGCATCGGAAAGAACCTCTCTATTTGCACGAGGTAGGGGTATGGTCTACGTACACAACATTCTTTGAGACCCTACTTATGACATTATACTAGATATTTTGTTGTCGTGTTTTATTAATCTCTTTCTAACATTTCAACAGATCTACTAGAAAATGGAAACTTTGAACAAGGGCCAAAACCATCAAACATGAATAAAACAGTGATCATAGGCAAACACTCCTTACCCAAATGGGAAATCAATAGCATAGTAGAGTGGGTGTCCGGTGGGCCCCAGGAAGGCGGATTCTACTTCCCGATCCCTCGTGGGGCCCACGCAGTCCGACTTGGGAACGAGGCTTCCATCTCTCAATATGTGAAGGTGAAACCAAACACAACATATTCACTCACATTTGGAGCCACTAGGACTTGTGCTCAAGATGAGGTCCTTACCGTCTCCGCGGGAGGCATGTCTAGTGATCTTAACATTCAAACATTGTACAGTGCTGATGGTGGTGACACTTATGCTTGGGGTTTCAAATCAACATCTGATCTTGTTAAGGTCACATTTCACAATCCTGGTACTCAAGAAGATCCAACATGTGGACCACTTATAGACCATGTTGCAATCAAGGAAATGCTTATGGCAACATATACTAAAGGTATATTTCAATCCTACAATATCATATGATCGTAACACTGCATACACACCACCTTCCCCAGACACCACTTGTGAGATTACACAGGGTATATATGTTGTTGTTGTATGGCCTTTTCTGAGGCAAGTCTTCAATGTTAGTCCCCGTTATAGTCCATTTGGCTAAATTTTGTCTTTAAAAGTTTCCGTAGACAAATTTAGCCCAAATGGACTAACGGAGACAACATTTCACATTATATCATTGTTGTTACTACTATCATTCAAACTTCTTGGAAGTGCTTTGGTTTAAGCTGAGGGTCAATCAGAAACAACCTCTCTATCTCTACAAGGTAGGGTAAGGTCTACATATCGTTGTGGAATTACAGTATGTATGTCGTCGTTATTGTTGTTGTCGTTGCATACTTAAAATGAGATCCTTATAGAAATACCTTGTTGATGGAACATATGCAGGTAACTTAGTGAAAAATGGTGGATTTGAACTAGGTCCTCATGTATTCAAGAACTTTTCGACAGGGTACTCGTCCTGCCTTTAAAACAGGACAAGTACTCACCAATTCCAGGATGGATGGTTCAGTTTGCAAAACCATCAAAATACATAGACTCGAAGCATTTCTTCGTGCCTTCAGGAAATGCAGCAGTTGAATTAATAGGAGGAAGGGAAACAGGCATTGCACAGACGATACGTACAATCCCAAAACAGTTCTACAACCTGACTTTCACAATAGGCGATGCACAGAACAGTTGCCACGGAACAATGACAGTTCAAGCATTTGCTGGAAAGGCTAGTACACAAGTTACCTTCGTATCGAATGGAAAAGGATGGTCCAAGACTGCAACCTTCAAGTTCCAGGCTGATTCAATTAGAACAACAATAGCTTTCTACAATCCATACTATCACACGAAGATACACGATTTTGGACACATGTGTGGACCTGTTATCGATGATGTTAGTCTTGTTCATGTTCGTAAATAAACAGAATCAAGTGATCATACTCAGGACAGATCAATATCAAGACAAGTATTATCAGGAAATACATTTTTTTCTTAGTTTTTCACTCAAACACGAATGATATA